>JAWWLV010000030.1:15668912-15707882 GCA_035041135.1 Platyrinchus mystaceus
CCAGCAAGACACACTGCACACTGCCCATACAGAACAGATACTAACATCATATTAGTATTGAAAGTCACATCTTTCTGAGATAAAATTTTGTCTATGCTCTCAGTGGAAACAGATATCAGTTTTCCATTATCAGGGCATTCCCACACTGAAGAAAAATCCAAGAAAAGCAGGCTGGGGACCCAGCAATCCAAGGAGAGCCATTGGCACCAGCATGGCATACGATGCTTCTCTAGCTAGCTTCTCCTCTAGCCCCGTGACATGCTGCCAACTCAGATCACCTCTTCTCTTTCAATTTTCCTCTACACAGAGGCAAATACTTCATGAAGATGAAGAAAAGACAAGCAATAGGACACTCATGAGCATGATACAAAAAATACAGTTTTGCTCTCTGTGAGCTCTGAGGGAATGAAACAGCATTTATCTTCATTAATCTTATATAAATCCCAAATTTCCCACTATTGAGGTTTTTTCCCATGGATGACAAGAGAAGAAGCCCCTAGTTATAAGGTTTTCAGGGCTCTTATTGGAGTTCTGCAGCACATCTTGGGACCGTGGTTATCTGGGGAAGTGAGGAAACAGAGGATGTAGGAGGTAAGAGAGGAGACACAGTCCACACTTAAAACCCTCTTCATCTCTTCATACTTATCACTCTCTGCCAGACTATTCCAATGGCTTCCCATTTCTCTTTCCCACTGATCAGTCTGGGAGTAAAGGACTAAAGCACCAGAAGAAGAAAATGCAGAGGCAGCACTGTTTCTCTGCACTTCAGTTTTGACAGAACTGACCTCATTTTTCCTTCCTCTCCCCTTTTCCCCACAGCAATCCTGCCCTAATGAGTCAGTCTTGGCTGAACGCCTCCATTTGCAGCCAAGCTCACAGAAGTGTCAAAAGCTCCTCCTGTCTATTTTCCAAAGTACTTTCAGAACTTCTATCACAAGCGTCTTATCAGAACAGCAATTGTGACATTAAGCAGAACAAATACACTGTAATCTGAACACAGGGAGATGTCCAAATCCCTGGGACACACCATACAGGCAAGCCCAAAAGTCACTAGATGGGAACATTAATCTGAGAACTAGTCCAGGAAAGTGTGTGCTTGATTATCACTTAGGGCAAACTAGCAGTAATTAGACATTATTAACAGATTCTGGACTTTCATTTAGCACACAACTGGCAAATAATTTTAAACTGAAATATGCTTTTCACTTTAAAGAGTAAGTAGGGTCTATTTTTTTCCCTTTAAAAAAAATGTTCAATTCATTGTATTATTAAAATGCTGGGCATGGCACTCGGTGCTCTGGTCTGGCTGACAAGGTGGGTCACAGGTTGGACTCAAAGATCTTGAAGCTCTTTTCCAGCCTAAATGATTCTGTGATAATCTACCATAACAAAGCAGGCACTGTGAAAAAGTCAACCAGTATGTATTTGCTGCTACAGGTTCAGTGGCTTAATGTCTGAAATCAACATTTCTAAAAAGCTACAAACTTGGTTTATTTATGTGTCTGATACATCCATCAAAAATGAGACTGTTTTATAACTGAAACCAGGTGTAAGTGATGTTTTTTATCTTCAGCTGGGTTACAGTTTCCATTCAGATGCATCAGACGCAAACAACAAGAGCTCCTGCAGCATATGAAAACCTCCCATAAATCTAGATCAGTTAAACTGACAGATGAGAAAGTCAGGAGGAAGAATACCTTCCTCAGGAATGAAAACAATATCACCACCTGCTTTGACAAGCCCTCTCAACCCCAATCCTGGTAAATGCCAGCACCAGGAGCACCGGGAAGCCCCACTCAGAAGAGCTTCAGTTCCTCCTTCTCCCAGCAGAGGCTACTGCTCACCTACAAACACATGTACATGGCACAGCACAGGGTAGGGGAAAGAATGGTGACTGAACATCCTCCACACATCCACTGGGCTGCAATGAGGAGGCTCCTTGAGAACCACCTGCCTCTTTACCTTGTTTGCTACCGTGTATTGGTAGGAGTATCGCTGCTTCCCGCTCATGTCTTCGTACACCGTCGGGACTATCTTCAGTATGTAATCGTGAGATGCAAGAGCTGTGGTCAAGAAAGGAAAGGAAAGCACACATTAGCATTCAGAGAAAGGAATCACAGCCTACACAACATTTCAAAGTAAAGGAAGTCACAAAAAAGGTACCTCCCTCCTCCTTATCTCAAATTCTGTGACAAAGCGACAATTTCACATCCTACATTTATGTCCTTTGTACAGAGCTTTGTCAGGTAGCTGGGTGACACCAGAACCCACCCACCACTTCTGCAGGACCACAACCCACGGGGTTTGGGTTACTGGAACCTTCCCAACTGCTTGTCAACTATAAATGGTAACACTTATCACCACCACAAAAGCCTGGTTAAATCAGGAACTAGCTCAGGTTAGAGGGGCAGCTCACTGAGCTCCTTTTGACAGAAGCACCTGAGGTATCACAACCTGTGTAGTCCTATTTCTTGTGCTCCCATCTTTCTTTCTCTTCTTCCTTCTCCTACAGTGCTTAGCCTTTTTTTTTTTCATTATGTAAATGGCTTGTGTCATTTTTTGTGTCTGCTAAAACAGTTCTAAAACAGAATTCTACCTTACTTCTCTGCAGGATCCTTTAGCCAAGTGTAACACAACATTTGGCTCCTGGAGTAAAAAAAAAACCCAAACCACAACTGTATATCTTCAGGAACAGCCATATAAGTTTTGTTCCAAGAAATGGACAGGACTGATGTCCTGCAGGAGCCTGAACATTTGAGAGAAAAACTCCATGCTGAATTGTAGCATCCACTGGAAATTCCCCTTTGTGTGCTGGTCATAAAGCAGGGGAATGAAAATGCTTCTCCTTCCAGTCACAGTGTAGAACTTTAGGTAGGAGCTAACTTGTGACATGAGAATAAGGTTAAGTTCTGGTGGTGGGGGAACTATAGGAATAGGATATGGATAAAAACCTGCTTAGTTCTGAGTCAGTTTTAACAGAGCTGGAAACAAGGTCCAGTTTTGCAAAGGACATTTTGGGCTAAGCCTTCTCCGTAGTACTGGAGAAAATGGAAACGTCAGCCAGTGATGTCTGGATCATTTTGGCTAAAGAGGCAAATTAAAGACTTCTGGATACACCAGTGTTATATGAATGGCCCTGTTTTCCCTCCTGCAGAGAGTGGCTAAGACCTGTAATCACCAGGAATACATACGATTTGAGCTGAGTTTGTCTGCTCCCTCCAAGGCGTTGAATGCTCCGTGAACATTATGGACCTGGAAAACAAAAAGGCACATGAAGAAACCTGACTTGATACTTCCTATCCTGTAACTAGATCAGCCTGATTCAACCTTTTGCGAAAACAAAGCCTCAACCCAGCAAAAGATGACCCGAAATATCTGTCAGTGACCATCATCACAGAGGTTGGCTCCAAGTAAAAAAGTTGATTTCACAATTCCCTACAAGATGAAACTCCCAAAACCACTCCAAAGCTAAAGGAATTGCAGTTGGAAGAGGCCAGTTGTGAAATTCCATTGTGAGATTATTTCCTAAGAGCAGAGTTAACTGTGACATTAATTTATCAGGCTGAAAGAGAACTAAATGGGAGTCACATTCAGGTTAAAACTCAGGAGTTCTGCTGCAAAGGTAGGCATGTCAGAGCAGTTGGGCTTGTACAGCTTGCACTCATTAGCCCAGTTGTCACACTATGCCCTTGGAGATGGGAAGGACACATGCCATCACTGCCACCCCTTCAGCTTTTCCTGCAGCTGATCCCAGGCATGTAAGTATCTGTTTGCCCAGAATTACAGGATTTCCATCCCATGCCTTGCACATGCTGCGATCTGCAGTCTGATGTCCACCAACAGAATAATCAACCTGTGAACTCTCTAGACAGGGAAATCCCCCAGCAAGAGCTGTAGGTTCAGACATTGTGTCACTCACATGATGTACATTAAGCTACACAGAAAGGACAAATAACTCCACAGCTTAGAAATTCCTGACCTTAAGTCAGACAACAGGGAAGAAGAGTTTGGCGTAAGTATTTAGTCATGGGTATGACAGAGTTTCACCTCACCAACAGGGCAGTGCAATCTCCTCCCAGACCCTCTCAAAACTGACAGCACATGGACGTGTTTGTCTCATCCTAAAGGCCATTTCCCTACTCCAAACACTTTGGAGTGAATGATGATTTGGAGGAAGCAACAAGTGAACCAGTTCTGCTCAGCAGAAAGGAAGTTCTAGAGAGACAAAATCATCACCAAGTTCAAGTGGAAGGTGCTGGTAACAGGAGCAGAACAAGAGCTGAACCTGCTGCAGCACCTTTCACTGCATTTCAGATATTTTACACAGCAGCAACCGTGTCCAAACAACATGTGCAGGCTGTACTTATTCTTTACTCATTGTAAAAAGCATATGAGGAAAGAGTAGCCCCTTCTTCAGTATTATGCTACAGTATTATGTTCTATTCTTGATACAGGTAGGAACTAAGTCTCTCACAGCATATCTGAGCCAGAGACTATAAGGTCCACATCAAACTTCCTGTAGATTTTCCCCTCATGTAGATGAGACCAAAATTCAAACCAATGAGTTCCTGTATGACAGGTAACCCAGTAAAACCAGATGTGGAAAGTAAGAAATTGTGCCTTTTTAATCCTAATTTCTCTTGAGTACTAGATCATGGTGTTGAATAATCCTGGTTTTAACCTTGTGAGGGTCTTGAGTTCCCTTGATAGGTCAAGGTTGGAAGTTATTTTAGCCTGTTCTTGGTCTCTGCCTGAGTTGTATGTTATATGTTATACATATGAGTTATATGTCTTTGCATGTGCTTGTAGAGGTTAGAGCCTAGGGTGTCCAAGGTCCTAGCAAGCATCTTTTTGAGGCCCATGTTACAGAAGAATGAAGTGTTGACATACAACATAACTTGGGCAGAGACCAACAGAAGGCTAAAATAACTTCCAACCTTACAACCATCATGGGAAGACACCACACAGTTAAAACCAGGATTATTCAACACCATGATCCAGCACTTCAGAGAAATCTACAATTAAAAACGCATAATCTCCTACTTCTCACATCTCTTTCTTTACTGGGTTACCTGACATGCAAGAACTTCATCCTTGAAATTCATCCTTAAATTTCAGTCTCATCTAAATGAGGGAAAAAATCTACAAAAAGTCTGCCACTATTGTGGATGAAGTACTGATGAAGACCTGAAGCCCATTCGATGCCAGATGAGATTCAAATCTGTATTTCACACAGACTGGTTTTTCTGGAGAACACAGCCTGTACCTTAGTGGATCATTTTTGGCAGGGTCAGTAACAACCTACAAAGAACTAACTCCCAGCACATGACACAAGTGAATGAGAAGCTTCTTACCCTGTTTAAGAAATATAATCATGTATTACATCAAAGCAGGTGGAGACAACCCAAAATATTCAAAGGTGCATCTAGACAGGTTTAGAGCTGGCTCTCAGTGCTTGCTGAGTCTTGGTAGCCCCTGTTTAGTGAATTACCCTCCTTTAATTTGTGCTGTTGAACTCCTGTTTGCCTACAGGATCAGCAGCACCTACGTGCTCCCTGCTTGTGTACGGAGACAATGAGTAGTTATTTTGAACTCTGAAAATACTAATCTGAACTTGTCCAAATCAGGAGCCAACTACCTGTTTGCTAGACAGGTTTCTCACCACCAGAACTGAAGACACTTGCTCCTTTGCCCCCAACTGTCCAGGCTCCTCCTTCATGCTGATTCACACTTCAGCTCCCTTACTCCAAGACTCCATGATAAAACAGTGGGAATGCTCCCTCAGAGCACTGATTTCCCACGCAAACTGCAGAACTCCCTATTAGCACTTACCTAATATTTTTCATAATCTCAGTGTGCTTTACAGACATTAAGCCAAGCTTATTTATATGCTAATATTTCACCGTTCCCACACAAGATCTTTCCTAAAAGAAGCCGGGAGCAGAATCAGAAGACTACAAAGCAACGCTTAGACTTGTTAGCATGAAAAAGGGTTTTGGAAGTGGGTGTACAAGAAGCAGACTAATGAGACGTCTGTGCTGAGGAAGGAAGATTACAGAGAGACTATGGGTAAGCAATGTTTAGGGTGAGTCGCAAACTGGGTGTGCACATGCATAACTCCCACCTGTGATGCCAGCTCCTTGGAAGTAGGCTAGAGAAGTGCTGTAATCTGCCCTTATTGAGAAATCAGGTATTATTACATAACTTGCAACACCTGGTGAAATTCTATCCACTGGGCAAGGGCACACAATCAGCTTCTGCCCAGCAGGGAATTGGCAGTTCCAAGTCTAACTTGTGTTTCATAGAACAAATTTGACTAATAGGTGTCTGCTATACGAGTAAAGTGAATTAAAAAGAACTTGACTGGTGCTGTGATAAAGACAGTAGCAAGCACACATCTACCCTGAGTACACTCACTGCTCCTCCACAAAGGCAGAAAGATTTGTTTGCTGTGTTAATACTGAAAATGGGATTTCGCTGAGCCATGAATCCGCATTCCTACTCCCTGCAGGAAGATAGCCACACAATTTTCCAAAAGCACTTTCAGTTTCAGAAGAAAACAGCAAAGTTACTCTATGACTGGACACTGCTCCTCCCTGAAGTGGTGGCAGGGAACCAGCTGTGAACCCTTCCAGATGTTGCACGGATACAAGGGATGGGCTTGCTGACCCAGGCAGTCCTTTCTTATGGCCTCCCCACACTGTACATGGCCCTTCCATAAAATCCGAAGTATCTAATGTTAAATCCCTCTCATTGCATTCCCCTGCAGCCAGGGAATTTTCAGGGACAAGAACTCACCTGTAACTTGTCCCCAAAGGAGAGCTTGTGGATGACATGAGTCATGTCGGGGTTCTGGGGCTGTGCAGTGGCGCTGTGCGTCGACACGTGAAAGTTACCAGGGACCTGGAATTAGTCAGGACAGGGAAGACAGGATTTCACATTTTACTCCTCCCTCAAGGCATTGCTCGGCTCTGTGATATGATGTGGAAGTGCCTGGATCCATCCAGGCTGTACCTACTGAGCAGTGGACAACCTCTGGCACGTCAGAGAAAGGCACCTGATCGACACTGGGATCGGATACATCCCAGAGCCCAAGAGTTTGGCACCCTCACGTTGCTAGTGCTGCTGACTAGAAGGTGATGAGTGGATCACTCCCAACTTCAGTGATTCCCAACACTTAAGGCTATGTCTTTCATCCCCATTAAAATAAAATTCCTGTCTCTGACAGGCAACAGTTGCTTAATGTTTTACTCCCACATCTTGCATTTGTTAATGGGCCCCACTGCTGCAGAACAGCCCAGAAAGCTGTGGATATATTCTTGCAGTACTGCCTGTGAGCAACTTTACATGTGAGACTGTGCCTAAGAATGAGTGTCAGATAAAAAGAGGAAAAACCCACCAAACCTAAGGGGCCTTCCCATACAAACTAATCTAGATCTTTAGTTTCTAGCCATGGCAGGAGACAGCAGGAGCCCTTCCTCTTAAGTTTTTAAATGGACGTAAATACAAAGTTCTGCAAAATACAAATTTCATTTAAGGACTCCGTTCCAAGACAGAAAGTGAGCACTGGTGTCATTCTGATGGGACCACTCCATCATGCACACACTTTTCAAGTCACCAGCCCTACTCGGTGAAGTCTTTCAGCAGATACAGCTCAATCACTGTTATGGAGGGTGCAAGAATATTTTTCTATTGAGAAAAGGTTGTGAAATGAAGCAACACTGAGAAGCAATGTGGTATGGCCTAAGAAAGGGTGGGAGGACGGTTATACAACTGGTGCTCATGGTGCTCTCTGCAGAGATACCTCACCAGCAGGGCCACGGGAGGCCACATGCCGGTTCCATGTGCTTTCAGGAAAGCTAATTTAATGACTTGAGGAACAGCAGTGCACTCCTGAGAACACTTTCAGGTGTGGACACCAGCTGTGTCATAAACAAGCTCAGTAAACAGGGCGGCAGACTCTGCAGTAAGTAGCACACAATCATCTCACTGTCACCTTGTCCTCCCTCCTCAGGTTCGAGAATAACACCCAAGTGCAACTCTTGGTCAAGTTTCAAAGCCTGGCCAGGTCCCACTCCAGATCCCAGCTCACACAGAAGCCTGTATAATTCCTGCCAAGGGAATGCAGACCTCCATGTCACACACAAGAGGTTCAGGTTGCCAGAGCCAGAAGTCCTGGACCAGGTCCCCTCCCTCTGACAGCTGTCCCAGCCACTATAGGAGACACAAATTAAGCAGTGAAGGGAGCTCCTCGCTGCCATATACATCACCCCCCTTCTGAGCTGCTTTGGTGAGCAGGACACACCACATCTAGCAGACAAACCCCCCAGCTCTGGGAGGTTTGGGAAATGCTTCGGGAATTATCTGTACAAGAACTACCTTACAAGAAGCTCTTTCCCAGTTTTGTGGACTATCAGCTGCCAGCAATCTTGGTGGCTTAGAGGTGAGGAAACAAACGTCCTCTTTTTAAGTCCCTAATCCTCTCCATGCCAAAGAACCAGTAAGAGGTTCTGCCTGTTATTTTTAGATATGATTGAACATGACCTGGGAGGAAAAGAAGGAAGTAGGATTTTGTAGCCTGTGGTACATGGAGAGGAGTGAACAAAGGGTGTGCCCTTCTTAGGACATCAGTGGGTCCCAGCACTGCCTCCCCCACCCCAGCTAGTCATCTCCAGCATTACATAGCAAGATTATTCAATCCTGAACACACCCATCCCAGAGAGGAGCCTCCTCCAGGCCTGGATTTTCATTCCTTGACACAGAAGCAGAGCATCCCGGCAAAGCATGCGCAGAGGCCTCGTGCTGTATTCCAAACATCCCAGCACGGAGCTGCTTCTGTTCCGCTGGCACCCTCTAGTAGGGAACATTCCTGTCATTCTGCGGCTCTCCGAACAAAAGAGGGCTTGGATAGAGACATTGCCAAAGACCTCTCTACAGTGAGTCACATTCTGGAGGTGCAGAAGTCGTGACAAGTAAACACAGAAGCCACTTGGCGTTTGTAGGGAGTACACACATACCCTAAACATTAGGCTGCTGCACTGAAAGGCGGCACTGGCTGCAACACAGAGCTGCTCTCTGCTGTTTGGCAATTCTATCTCAATTATCTGTTTCAGAGAGTAGAGAAAACCCCTGATCTAACACATTGCCTGTGGGTCTGGCCACACAGCCTCCTCTCCCCACATCTCCTCCTCAGCACCGAGACTAAACCTTCCCCCTGATCAGGGACGTGAACATACACACTGCAGGAGAGGCACTGACACATAGATTTTCAAGAGCATTTTACAAAGGGATTTTGCCAGTACTTCTCCTGCCACCACACACTCACCCAACTGTCATTCCTATTCACCTTGTTGATGCTGAAATGGCCCTCAAACCTGCAGCCATCCCCATTATTGAGAGGGATCTTCATCGAGTTGTCAATATGACCCACTTCGTGCCTTCCCATTTCATCTTGGATGTCTAGTCCAACCACTGCATGGGTGGGAAGGGAGAAGACAAAAAAAAAATCAAAACAAAAGAACAGGAAAGTTGCATAGGACAAGCATGCATTGCTTTTACTGGGAAAAAATCCACATCTCTTTTGTTGACATCTCAAATATTGTGATACCAGTAAGAACCTTGTCACCAAACTTTTCACACTGCCTATTTGACACAAATATACCTCCCATGTCCTGCCAGCTGACTGCAAAATCAGTTACACAAACAGAAAAACTTCAGGTAGATAAGCAGGTGATTTGGGAAAAAACAACAACCTGCTGGTGCGTTCAATTACAAATGAAACTTGGGAGGTTTCTTGCTCCCAGACACAAAAAGGTTGCTATAAAATAAAAGGAAATGAGATTTAGAAAGAAGCCAGTGAGGGAGAGCAGCCACTAACACAGGCTGCAGAGTGAGCACAAGGTCCAAGAAAACAAGTGTCCTGGCCTGGAAGAGAAAGCAATGGGATATTGGCAAAGGCTGCAGCTACTCGATCTCCATCCACCCTGTTACAGCAGAAGGGCCACTGTACCAGTGTGGGCTCATTTCAAGTATTACTTAAAACACAAAGCAAAACTGCTAAGTGAGAAGGGGTACTCACATTCACAATGCAGGTTTGGCAAACTGATGTTCAGATTCACTTCTATTTTACCTCCACTGTCTTTGTCTGGGTCATCCACGTAGAGCTCATTAACTCTGGAAGGCAGAAAACACAGGTGGGTTCAGGCACACATTTCCACAGGGAAAGAACCAACAATTTGCATGGGGAGGGAAGAAAGGAGACTGAGAAGCCAGGAGCTGACTGTGATATCTACAACCGAGTTACAGAGAGCAGGGAGAGCCCTCCACAATGGCACGGGGGCAAATCACTTAACTTTACTTATTGCTTGGCAAGTGCAGAGGGCTTTAAACAAGTCCCTTGTCCCAGCAGAAAACAAAATTCCTGCACCCTTCCCTAATCTGAGCTTCCAAAGGTGATACAAAACAAGAACCTAATGCTGAAGAGGTGGTAGGCTCATGAGATGCCCTCCACTCCCCTGGGCTGTTACTCCTTTTAGGAAGAAGGGAAGCATGTGCTTTTCCATTTGTTTCATAAGCAGTTTTAGAAGAAGGCTGCTCTCAACCATCCCCCAGGAAAGCTTATTTGTGTCACTTTGTTATTGCCAGCCAGCTGACAGAGCAGCAGCAAGAGAAGGCAGAAGGGCATAACTTGGATCTTCCTCCTTAATATCACATTTCAATCTATGAATGGTAACCAAAAGCAACAACTAAAATTGAGGAGAAGAGGATTTGAGCCAGGAACAGATGGGAAGAAACATCCTGGACAGCAGGATCTAACACACTATACAACAGTCTCCCAAAGAGTAATGCTGTTTCATAGCACCCACAGTGCTGGCACATATTTCACAAGAGACAAACTACAGATAGAGAGTAAAAGGAATACAGGAGTATAAATATTTATTGTTGGCACACACAATCCATCCAACACGTAAAAAATAAACCAAAAAGACTCAATGCTGAATTAGCTGAATGGTCCTAGAGAATCCACTCTGGGGAAACTCAACACACTGAACCAAGAGGCTGCTGAGATTGCCTAGCAGTTCTTATCCCTCAAAGTCCAAACTGTTCAACAAAGAAGATGATTTGTCAATTTATCTTCTAGTCAGACAGATTATAAATTTATTATGAGAACTTATGTTCAAGCAAGCTACATAAAATAAGCTACCTTCACTAGCAAGTGCTCTGTATTATTTCATTTCATGCCCAAAGTGCATGAAACCCTTTGACAAGCCCTCGCTGAAAAGTCTATATGCTAAGAGTCCAACCAGACTAAGGCAGCTACAAGACAGATTCAAAGTGATTTTGCTCTGGTGATACCTTCTCTGGACCACAATGAACTGTTTGCCCTGTGGATTCAGAAGAAACAAACCTTCACACTGAGAAACACGCAGGCTGCCAGTTTTTTCGGAGGCAATTACTCACAGGTCAGTGGGGTTTACAGACACTCATTTAAAACCAGCGCAGCATTTGTCTTCAGCTTCACAGCCCTACCTTTCTCTGTTTTTAATTGGCTTGACAAGTTGCTTGCAATCATTACTCAACCTATTTTTCAAGTGATTAATAAAAATGACACAGAGGGAGGGGAAAGATTGCTCATCAGTGACCTAGTTAGAAGCTTCTTGGCTGAGCCCTCTTCTCCTGGGTGGAATGCACTCTGTCTTCTACATGTTCATTACTGACAGCTTGGGTAGGATCAGGATTAAGTCATATGTCCAAATATGGCTGGGAGGAGCAGCTCCAGCCAGGACAGGCATTAATCCCCCAAAGCAATGCACCTCTCAGTGCTCCCTGAGTCCTCCCATCAATACCCCAGTTGCCAGCCAACCTATTTCATAATGCCTGGCTGCTTCCCAGCTCTCTGCAGTCCGAGATATGGGCCATGCCCAGCCAGTGCCACGGGCAACTCGATGTTAGTGGCGAAAATGAGCATTCAGGGCTGGCAGAGAAGAGCAGCAGGTTCAGCAGCTCAGATGAACATCCCAGCTCTTTGGAGAAAAGCTCTAGCAAGGTCAGTGTTCGAATTTGCTGATTTCTAACTCTGAACCTGTCAGAAATCGCATCTCCAGGCGTGCTCTGATGATGGTGTGTGAGCCTTTTAGTGATAAGCAAGAGGCGGTTGTTGGTAGAAATCAAAGGATAAACTTTGCACAGGGAGCCTATGGAAGCTCTCACATAGGAAGGCCAGTGATGAGGTCACTTGGCTGCAGACTGGATCACTGAGGCAAAGAGAAGTAGGCCAGTCTGTCCACGTCACACAGCCCATTAGCTGCAGATAAAGGAAACTGGTTTCCTGCCCCGCAGTCCGGTCACTGGACCAATGGTTCCCAACCTGTCCCTTGGGCAAGGCTCATGGCCACTTCCTCCTCCTCCTCTTTACCTAGTAGCCCCCTGCCCCTCTCCCACTCACGCTCCAAATTTCATAACCCCATCTATCACTCTTTAGACATCTGACAGCTCATGACAGTTGGTCCTTCCTTCCCCTCCCTTCAACTTGCAGCGCTGCCTTTCATGGAGCACCTGGCTGTCTGCATCCGGCTTCTCCCTCCCAGCTCCAGCCACTGCCTCCTCATGGCAGCATCAGCCCTTGCTGAGGGCCCAAGCTGACAAATCTGGCAAGGTTTCCTATCAGGGGCTCCAGATTGCATCCTGTGTGTGTTACTGAGGTTCCCTCTCACTACGGGGAACCAAGGGCACAATGACAACACATCACAGGCTACACTTGATGGGAGAAACATCAGAAGAAGCATTGCTTTTAACAAACTGGACATTTCACTCCCAAAATACATTCTGAAAACTTCACAGGTAAAACAAACTTTCCAGGTCAAGGCAATTCCTTCCAGAATCTCCCCGTGAACCACTGCCACCCAAGTCTGGATGGAGCTGGCATAGGGTTGGCACTCACACCTTCCTTCCTATCCTCCTCCCCAGGGCCAAGAAGCCAAATTGCACACAGTCTCTCTCTTATTTAATCAGACTATCCTGGGATGTTGGGAAAAGCACTATTTACCACCCCAGCCACTCTCCTATTCCCTGAAGGAATAATGTCTCTTGTGGAAGAAATGAAGCTGGCTCTAATTTATAGCTGTCCCTCCTGGAACATAAAGTGTTCCAGGAGTAACAGTGGTTTAACAGTGAATGTGGGATGGTCATAATGGAAATAAAACCTGAGGTCAAGCAGAGGGACACTGTAAATGCAGCTGCTCCTATGGCTGTTTAGAGAGACAGTGTACAGGATCATACTGTGACTCCAAGGACAGTGTGTACCTTCTCCAAATACTCCAAGTATGTAGGAGTTGGTATTTTTTACAGGTTGCTGCTAAGGAATATTTGAATAAAAGCAGCACAATAAAGCAGGGGTGAGGTACAGAACTCTGGAAGTACAACAAGGGCAGCAGGAGAGGTGAGAGGTGGACCTCTCCCTGTGGAGCCTCCCACCACTGATCCAAGGAAAGGGAGGAAAGTTTCTCAGTGCAGCAGGAACCGTGATCCACACAGAAAGAATCTGCTTCACTTCTGGAAAGAGCCACTTGGAAATATTTCACATTCCTGAGTGAAGCTTCTCAGTTGCTTATCCCAGTTGCTTACAAACTTGCAGCATTACATGGAAAAAGTTGGAGGGACCCTTTGGCCAAGTGTGCAGATCATGCAAATGGCACGAAGGGAAGGGGGCAACCACAGCGAGAGGGCAGGGCACTGCTTTCAGATTTTATCCAAAGAAAGTAAGACCCATTCCCCATGCTTTAGGTCTCAGATTTATGACACAACAGCTTTGTTTCCCCAGAAACAAAACTTCCCCAGTAACCTATTTCCACCCAGCAGCCCTGTCCACTAACATGAGACACTTCAGCATTTCAACAGCTGAAGAGCCTGTGGCCCTTTGAATACAAGGGTGGGCACTGCATCAACCTCTGAGCTGCACACACTGCCTGGGTGCTCTCTAAACAAAACCTCCTTGTCCTAAGTCTCTGCTTCAAGTTTTAGCCTTTTTTCTCCCTCACAGCAAACAAACAGGCAGCCTCTTCCCAAGTCATGAGCCATAGAGAAAATACAACCACTTACTCCAGCAAGCTGCATTTTACCTTGTCCTCCAACTCCCAGGAGGCACACTCTGGTCTCCAGGACCCCAAGCCTAAGAGGGAAAATAATTATTCTTTCTTGAGGGAGCCCAAAGCTTCTCAAAAGACTTTTTCAGATGAGCTTTCTTGGCTCTACTTGCCATTTCAGCTCTAATCAACCACCTTCCAGAAATATAACCATCCAAAGCTGATATTCCTGCACTACCATCCTTTCAGTTGTACCAGACCAGAGAAGACCCAACACGGGACAAACAACCCCTCTTCTCCTCAGTTTGTACGAAGAAACAACAAGCAGGTCAGCAAATTCCCTACTGTGTAATAAACTTTGCATGTGCCTATTGCTCTTCCATTTGTGATCTTCCTCCTGTGTCCTGAATCTCAAACAGTTCTTCATTGTGAAGGTCTTTGTCCCGGATTAGGTCTCGGCTCAGCTGTGAAGCACAGAAAACACGCTGTCCTACAAAGAAAGGAATTACAGTTCTCCAGGAGGCAGGAAGAAGGAGAAGGGTTCGAAAGACGTCAATGTAGATTTGAGTCAGAAATTGCAAATGACATCACGACACGACCTTCCGCTTCCTGTAACCTACACACATCCATGGGGACAAATGGCACAACAACCCCTCACAAATGTATAACACCTTTTATTAGGTAATCTCCAAGTTACTACGCAAACATTAATTAAGCTTCTTACCTGCCTACCTCTCAGGGCTGCTAAGTATTACATCCTTCTACAGAAAACTGCCTGTGTCAAGGTCAGTCCGTGGCAAGAGCAGGATTACAGCTCCCATCCCCTTTTGTCCACAAGGCTCTACTGCCCATGCTGGTCTAGTTTGCTCCAGCACTTCATCTGCCTCAACTGGATGAGCTGGTAGAGTTGGAGTTGCACCTCCAGCTTAATGTCAGAACACATGAATTGTGGCTTCTGTTGGCTTAAGCTCCAAGATTACGGTCTCCAGCAAAAGAAACCCTTGTTGCACCAGGGTCACACGCTGCTGCACATGCAGGTTGCTAAAATTTTTGTGGGCCAAGACCCACAAGACACATCCCACACCCTTTGAAGAGCTCTGGGACAAAAAAGCTCTTAAGGCACATCTGATAAAAATTCTGCTTTACTGCAGGATCAGTCTTGGGCATGCAAATCAATCCAGTGTGGACAAGTAATGCTGGTCTCCAAAACTCCCGGCGTTTTGCTTCCTCCCACACTCCTTACAGCCTGAACATGAACAGTCAGGGTGTGCTGCATGGGATGTGACCCTGGCTGAGGGGCTGAGCTGTGGGATATCCATACACCGGCCAAGGTACTTTCTGTAAGATTAAAGCAAGGAGGGTCCCCAGTCACCTTAATGATCCAGTCACCTTAAATGAAGAAATTATTTAGATATTGCCTGCCAGAGCTCAAGGAGCATTTGGGTAACACTCTCAGGCACATGGTGGGATTGCTGGGGTATCCTGTGCAGGGCCAGGAGTTGGGCTTTGATGATCCTTGGGGGTCCCTTCCAGCTCAGGATATTCCATGATTCTATGATTCATGATTTATGCTTTTTTGCAAAGACAGTAATTTTATTACAGATATTCTGCTTAAGTAATTAATTGGCTTGCAGGGGGCACAGCACACAATTAGCAAACTTGTCACTTCAGATAGTTTTTTGTCTGTTACTATACTAAAAAAAAAAAAAAAAGAAAGAAAAAGAAAACTGCCAGGACCAGTCTGTTGCTTTCTACACTGCGCTGTGGCAGATGAATTAGTGTTGAGCAGCAACATCCATACCACAAGCACCACATTCATACCCTCCTACCCCTTCCCCTGGCTGCCAACTCAAGGCAGATGAGAGTAGGTAATTACATCTTTACTCCTTAATGATGGAATACTTGGAAAACTATTATTGATCTTACAGGACATAATTCATGACCTAATTACCATGATAAAACTGCAAGATTATCATCTTGCCAGCTATTAACGGCTAGCGCAAATCTGAGTTAATTAGAAGAGAGATAGGTGATTTCTATGCTTTTAATTTGCAACACAGCAGCAGGATGAATGAGGACAGCTGCTGAAGGCAGGATGAGCCATTTCTAGTCCTCAGACTACTCTCAACCTCTTAACCAGGAAATACCAGACACATTTAACACTTTAGCTTTGTTTCTTCAGCCACTTGAGTCATTGGCTCAGTGGGACAACGGTGTTTATGGCTGCTCATTTTGCAGAGGTTCACATGCGGAACAGCGACCTTTTTCTTTAGCTGTCTTTTACAGAATTGAGGGGATTCATCATCTAGGTTCTTCTTTGGAATCATAGAATCATAAAGTTTGGAAAAGACCTCCAAGATCATTAGTCCAACTTTTGACTGTTCACCACCTTGTCAAGTAGACCAGAGCACTGAGTAGCCACATCCAGTCGTCCCTTGAACACCTCCTGGGTGACTGCACCACCTCCCTGGGCAGCCCCTTCCAATGCCTGAAGTTTGGACTCAGTCTTCAGTCACTCTTAGTTTGGACAGAAAAAAAACCCAAAAATCAAGAAGATCCTTGATTTCCAGAGTTAAACTCACCCTCCCCTTAAGGTCAATGATGGGTTGTGACTGAGCAAAGAAAAAACCCTCTTCCCTCACCAGCCCTTCACTGTGTTTTTCCTGAGAAGGATGCAGCCCCACCTAAGAACCAAGCTTTGATTTCCTTCACGGCTGCTCAGAGGCCTGTTAGGGTCACAGGATAAACCTATAAGATGAGCAGTTTTCCACCCTACTCAGGGCTTGTCTCCACAGGAAACCAGTCAGCAGCAAAATAGGATGTGCTTTTACAGTGTGTTTGTTACCTGTTCCATGAGCTTCCTATGTGTCCCCTGGAACACACATTGTTCAACTTCCTAACTGGAGTCAGCTCCTGTGCACAGACACAATCTTAGTGCTCATTAGAAATGCCCACACGAGTTATGACACAGCTACTGTGATGCACACTGTCCTCCCCATGTAGGTAATGTTTGGGTTTAGTGTTATGACTGTGATCCTCGAGATGAGGGTGTAATTTTTTGGCTTTCTGCCACCCAGACAAGTCTTTAGCAGCTGAGACTATAAATGCTATGACAATGGGCTGGTCATGGAAACACAGCTTTGAAGTTGGGCAAGAGTGACCAAACTGAGATTTCTAGTAATACCAGGAACTTAAGTTGCTACAGTAGTATGAATGTAGAAGAAAGTCCAACAGTGGGCAGAAGCCAACAAGCATTAGGGGTTAGTGTGGTGCAGAGCAGACCTTCTTTTCTCACGCTGCAGCACGAGTTCAACAAACCACAGTAACCTCTTGCTATAAATGCAGACACCAAAGAAACCTCTCACTGGTGAGAGTCAGACAGTGAATCCTGTGAGCAGCGCTGCTGAGGTTGGTGCTGACTTGCCCTGCAGCAGGCTGGCCATGCACACACACCACGCACAATTACTTGCTGTAATCGTGCTGTGAGGTAACCACGAGTCCACAGCAGAGAACCTGCTACGTCTGACAGGAGGCACCAGGCCAAGTGCTCTCAGTTTCACTTTGCTATCAAAAATGTGCAGCTATCCCCATTCAATCTGGCTTTGTCAAGCACTTGAAGGGAAATACGACACAAGAGGAGAAAGAGTGATGCAGTCTCATAGTACAGCTGGCACTGGCAACGCAGGAAAGTTCATCCCATGTAACTGCACACTCTTATTAATCATTCAGATCCTGATATTAGGAAACTTCACACTCTGGGGGAGTTATCTGTTGTGGGAGACTCAATACAAAGGAAACTTGAAGCTTGTAATAAAAGTTGAAAAGAATTGAACAGTTTGCACATAAGGAATCTTCCATCTTTTAAAGTACTTGAATCATGGGCAAACAAGGCTCAAAAATCTTTGTGAGGTAATATCTCCCCTGTTATTTGCTACCACTCAGTTTAAATGGAGGACAGAGTTGTCACACAGTTCCAGATCATGCAGAGCTCCCCTCTTATTATTCCCCATGAAGAGACTATGCTGTCACAATGCAGTGCCGGTAATACCTGACTGAAAGGGAAGCACAAGAGGCTCACAACAACTTGTGCTGGGTTTCTCAGGAGAGAAAGCAATGAGTAAGAAATGAAAAAAGAAAAGGTTACTTCTGCTTCAGAAGTCACTGAACTGGGAAGCACTTTAAGTGACTTTCTGAAGTATTTCCGCTGTCCTGGGGGAGCCTTTTCACAACTGCTGTGGGTGAATGTTCCCAGCAAGAGTCTGATGACTTGTAACTCATGTCAAGGAGGTTGTCATACTCTCTGAGCTGTTGTGTTGGATGGTCCATGATGAATCAGGTTCCTGCAGTCATCTGTCTCAGACTCTTCCATGACACCCCCTCTAAAATTTTACTGCTTTATTGCTTGCAAACACCTTCTCCCCACACAGCTCCTGCTGGGAAAGGCAGTTACCATCTCTCTGAGCTTTTAATAAGGAACTTGTCAGCTGAGCATGCAGGAACTTACAGCACCTCCAATATATTTGTGGAAAATGCATCATCTAGTTAAGAAAAAAGCACAAAGAGGCCTCAGAGAATCATACAATTCTGTTGTTCAAAAAGAAATTTCTAGTCAGGGAAGTACCACATAAAGGCATGTGCACTCAACTGGATCAAAATTAGGTAGATATTACTCATTCCTCCTGTAAGGCATTAACTAAAAGAAAAAAGAAAAGCAGATGAGAGAATGAGATCTAAGAGGAGAGCAAGCAAAGGTGCTATTTTACTTGAAGCAATTTGTCCAGCTTTTCTCTGTTTTTTAAAACAAGCAATCCAAGGAAATTCAGCTCTGTGAAGTGACTGATAAAGTGACCCCAGTATTTCACAAGCAAACATGGCACTGCAGTCAAAGAAACAGGGAGCGAGTAAGAAATCTAAGATACCATTTCTGAAGGAAAGGTGCAACAGGCACAAAGAATAACCTAGAGCTTGATTACACTTCTGTCTTTAGGTTAAACATTACTCAAGGTTAAAATTATTTCTGAAATTATATTCTTGACCCAAGACAGAGCTGCACAAAAACAATTAAAGAGCCTCATGGTTATCAGAATGGTCAATCTAAACACAGCACAGGAGCCCAACGCATTTCAGAGCCTTTTTGCTCAGCAGTGACATCTGTTGCTACCTGGACCATCATGTGAGTCTGACAGAAGTTCCACCTTTCCTAACTATCCAGGAACTGTGCATCACAGTCTAGTGAGCTCACTGCTACATCAGCAGGATGATGGAGAACGTTTCCTAGAGCCCAAAACAAAGGTACCCATCTTAAAAGATACTAAAAGTTTATTTCATGGCAGGAGGAACAAGAAAACAGGGGAAAAAATAAAATCTGATTAACTAAAATACTTGTTCTATGAGCAATTTTTAAGAGCAGGAATTATTTCCATTTTGCTCAAAGCTGTCTCTACTTGGGACAACTTCTCTTCAGGCATAAAACCTGTCAACTAGGTTTCCAAGTCAGGCTCAACAGAAAGAAGAAAAAACTCATGCATGAATAAAGCTATCTGTGTGTATCAGAGTCAGCTCTGACATTAAAAAAAGGAATTACTGGTATTAAACTAATAATTATTGATATTTAATGCAATTTATTTTTCCAAAAAGCATCTCCGTAAGTATCCAGGAAAGACTGGCAGCATGTGATACTCATTTATTCACAGGGAAGGGAGGGGAAAAAAACACCTTGTCAGAGATCCCACTGTATCTGCAATGGGACCCCGGACTCAGAGCCATCTGAATCCAACCAGGAGGAACCACACATTTAAACATATCCTATCACTGATGAAAAATACACAAGTTTTTGAGAATCACTTTGATGAAAAAAGTACAAAGAAAAGTGCCTATTCAGGAGGAGAGAGGAAAACAAATCTCAGATGAGGACCAGAAATCAACAGCTTAAGGAGGAAGAAGGAAACTGCACCCCATGGCACTGATCACGTTGGCACTCATGTTACCTTACACCTGGTCACCACAGCACTGATGTGACCTGTGGTCACATGAAAAATACTCACTGTGCTCACAGAACAGTCCAGTATGTAGCTAATAAAGGATCAAGCACGTCTGGGACAGTTTACTCTATCAGAAACATTTTAGAACCAAGTTTGCTTAGTGTATTTTAGGCAATTTAAAAACTAAATGAATGTTTGAGAATTTGGACTCAACCAAAAGGAATCCAAACCCCATCAGGCAACTAAGTGGCCTAGTGAAATTACAGGAATATTTCTCTCAGGTAACAGTAAAGCTGGAAAGATCCATATATGCACATACACACAAACAAGGGAAAACATGACTTTTACTTACATTTCCGTGGCTATGAATCCGGTGAGCTCAGACAGGAAGAGGAACAGTATGAAGAGACAGCAGCAGACAGAGACTGGAACAGAGACAAGGAGAGGAAAAGGTTAGTTTTGTTCTCTAACAAAGACAAAAACTGTTTTCACACAGGCATATGATTCCCCCCATGGACTTGCCAACCAGATACACTTGAGAACTACGGCTCTTTAGAGTCCATGACCCAAAGGAGCCACCAGAGCTGTGGCTTCATCAAAATGCCAATATCCAAAATCCTGAGGGGTATCATCATTTTTGTGCCACTTTTTCCACCATGATTTCCATCTCCCCACAGCTCCTGCGTTCTCCATCTCCAGCACACAATGTTGGTCTGCCAGCTCTCCCTCTTCTTTACAGAGCTGCTTGACAACATGACTTCTTTGGAGCCTTTGCTCCACATTTTAATTAAAACCTCCAGACAGGAAGAAGAATCAGCACCTCCTTGCTTCAAAAGCATACTGTCAGATAACACAGTGTTTTGTGGATTAGGAGACATTTTGGTTTCTTCTTAAGTTCCAAAGCTCTGTGTAAGTCATCTCACAGCCTGGACTGGATGGAGCTGGTACAGCAGAGACATGGCAATAATGGTAATGGACTGGTGTAGCCAATGCCTGATACTGCTCTAATTTCTCCATTTGCTGATATATTGACTCTTCAGAGAGGGAAAATTCCCAGTGAAGGAATTGTGAAGTACCTGGACAACAAGTCCCAAGTATTTTCTAAGAATTCGAACCTGGAGTTCCAAGGAGGGAACCCAAAGTAACTGGCACGTTACTGGTTACTCTTCATCAGGAAACTATTCAAACAATTGAGCAGTGACATTCACACAGCAGTGACAGGGTCACTGACCCATACAGAGGGGCTGGAAGGAAGTACAGCCGTAAATCCCATGGAGCAGGGATGATTGGAGTAGACAAGGCTGTGCCAAGTGAAGGAGGCAGGGCTGCAGTCTGTATCTGTATTAAATAAAATGCCCAAGTTCATAATGTATCACTTGCAAAAGAGTAAAGCAGGAACTGGCAGGCACTTCCAGGGCTTTCACAACCAGAGCACAATCCGGCTCATCCCTCCATCCCAGCACAGCTGCAGTGACCAAGCACTCTGTGAAATAACCACCGTACCAGGGCCCATAATTAGGACTGAGAAACACATAAGAAAAACCCTGTTCCTCAGCTTTATACCACATGACCTACACAGCCCAAATATCCATTCCTTCAGGAAGCTCAAGCAACAACAGGCTAGGGAATAACTTTATCACGACTGCATCGGTCCAAACTCCCTCAGTAGAGAATGTGAGAGGCACAGAAAGGAAAGAGGAGGTACTGAGGGCAAGTACTGAGGCAGACACTCAAGTGACCTAATGCCTTGTGCCTCATTCCTCAGATTAGTCAGCTGATAGTTCTGAGGAAAGAGAAATGCGTTGTTTCCCCTTCCTCATCAGAAGAATTTCAAGGGTAGATTCATTTACTGACCCTCTGTGAAGTGCAAGGCATTGAAAGAGATGCCAAAAAACCCATTAGATAGGATGAAGAAAGAGAGAAAAAAATACAAAGGCCAGTAGGAAAATGGGAGGCAAGAGGGGATATTAATTTCCAAAGAGAATCCTCAGAGGGTCACACATTTGCTTCCAAGTCTTGGCTTTCAGGGCACAGAAGATCTTCATGGATGTGACCCAGCTGAGCCCCTGGCATGGGGCACCACACAGGGCGGGGGGAAGGGAGGGAGGAGAAACTTGCTGCTTGTTTGCTTAAAGCACAGCAGCAAATTTTTATGATAACTTACACACCTATGTAAGAGCCCAAAAAAAGTAACCGAGGCACAGGACTCGAAGATCCAGTGTTTCCTACTGCTGGTCACAGAGCAGCAGAGACACAAGATCTCTGAGCTCTGGCAGAACTCAGGGGAGAGCGTTTCACACAGGCAACTCTTTCTTCTCTAATTGCTTCCCATATTCCTCACTGCTTGTACTACTGCCTGGTACTACTAACTCTAATTCTCTCCCAGAGCTTCCTCTCTCTTCCAATTTTTTAACTTTCTTCTCTGCCAGTTGCATCATCAAATTATCTGCTTCTCCAGTATAGAAAGTATTTGCTACCTGAAGTCCATCTTTCAATTCAGCTCTTGCAGGGAAGGCTTATGACAATACTTACCAAATACAGCACAGTAAAATTCCACTAACCTACCTCTAAAAAATCCTGCAGGAATACCCTGAAGCACCTGGCAGGGACTGACTTTCAAAGCTCCTCAATGCTTTTGCCAGACTTCAAACTGCACAGTCAGTTTTCAGCCCATAAAAGAGATTGCTGAGGGTGGTCATGAGAGGGGAATATAAAATCATGAAGGATCTGAAGGAGATGAATGGGCAACAACCATTCACTGTCTCTTCCAGTACAGGAACAAAAGGGAATAGGGAAGTTAAAAACAGGAGAAAGTTTTCTTTAATAAAACACTTAACTAAATTCTGAAGATTCTTCACTATGGCTGTTGAGGATGCTTAAAAAATAAAATCAGTAAGATTTCAGAAAGGAATCATACACACACCCTGAAGAAGAAATCCACTGAGGGCTACTAAACACAAAGGAATCACCTCTAGCTCAGGAATTTCAGAAACCCATTGAGCTAAGCCTGGTGAAGTGTTTAACCTGTCCCTGTGCTCTTTCTCTGGCATCTGCTGCTGACCACTCCTGGCAAGGGGACACTGGGCTGCACAGACACTTGCATCAACCATTGGCTGCTCCTGTGCTAAACTCTTCTTGCACACATTCTCAAGACAGGGGGTGTCTTTGGCATGAGACTCACATGAAAGCCTCGTGTTAAACTGTCTCCAGAGTCAGTATTTTCCCAGATGCAGAACACGAGCTCCTCTCCTCAGTGTGGAGCTGCGGGCACAGACGATGTTCCCAGCGTAAGAATTTATGCACTTCAGCTGCTTATTTCATAGTGAAGCCTTTCACTTGCTTCCATGCAAATGTGCAGTTCTACCACCCACATTTGACAACTGCATGATATTTGGAAAAGTAGATTAAAGGCTAGGATCAGACAGAATCAAACAATTCATGCATAAAGCTTCACTTAACTGCAAGAGCACTGCGACGTTCCCACAGAGCTCGAAGGACCATCTAAGACAGGTTTCTTAAATACCCTAATGATAACACAATCAATATATCAAAGGCAGAGACACACTGCTGTTGGCTAATCTTTAATCCCAAAAGGATGGGAAATTCTGCCAAGTTTTTCATTCCTACACTAACCATTTCGTACATATCCCTTCTGATACCCACCGACGTACATTCCTGGCTTTTCCTCCCCACCCCACAAGAAATGAAAGAAAGGCAAAGTGTTTAACACATCACACAGGCTGAGAACGTGAATCCATGTCTATATTAAGGCATAAAATTAATAGCATTTATTATTCAATGGAGCAAACTGTTATCTAGTCCAAGGAACGGGTCTTGTTACAGATGCCATGTGAATCATAACTTTGATATTTCCTGATGTGTATTTAAAACTCCAGCCCCCAAACAGCACAGAGTATTTCTGGATAACATTTCCATGTGTGCATACAACATGTGCATGCAAACTATGCATCCACGCGGATTGTTAAATAGCAGGATCATTCCAGCAGCTGTGTCCGACTGCTCCTGTCCAGCCAGATGCCAACTGTCAGCCAGCCAGGGCATGTGCTGCTGCTGCTGCTTCCATACCCAAACATGGCCAAGCTGTCACCACGTTAGTCAGGTCTGTTGGAGTGGCCCTGTGTGGCACCACACTCCATGGGGGTGGGAAAGCCTGCAAAGAACTGGTGGATGAGGGACAATGAGGGCATGACTGGCTGAGGGCACAGGGATGCTGCCTAAAAAAAGAGAATTTTATTGAGAAAAAGGAATGAGTAACTTCTACACAGTTTTTCAGAGAAGTCCGCAGCAGGGGGTATGTTGTTCTACACAAACCTCACTCCAAGTAAACTGCAGTGGACTATTCCTTGTTACCTCAGTCCTAAAAAAAATGTTCATAGCTGGAAAGGTTGCTACACAGAGCTGAAATATCTTGTATGGAGCGTTCACTGCAACTTTGGAAATTACAAAACCATACCCAATAAAGTCTCAATAACCCTCCAGTTGGCTTCTGAACTTGCTCGTCTTCGAGACCACCTGCTCTCCTCCGCCAAAATTCCTGAACATTTACTCTCCCTAAGCTGCTTCCTCCCTAGAAGCCCTGGCCTCTTCAGCCCTGGTGTCAGAAGCAGAGCTGCTCTTTCCCATCTCTTTTCTTCTGTAATCTGATCTCTGTCTTCCTCCCTAATAAACCTCAAACTTCTTTTTAAAAAGGCCTTTTTACAATCCAAGAGCCACCATAGAAATCCTGCAGTAAATCCATTCTTATCCCAGAAAGCCTTCGGCACCAGAATGATACTGAACTAAAGCTTCAGCAGAAATCAGGTGGGAAGGGCCTAAAGTAATAGTTGGCTAC
The DNA here is from genome assembly GCA_035041135.1 of Platyrinchus mystaceus. Classification (NCBI taxonomy): domain Eukaryota; kingdom Metazoa; phylum Chordata; class Aves; order Passeriformes; family Tyrannidae; genus Platyrinchus; species Platyrinchus mystaceus. Next base: position 15,693,827 of record JAWWLV010000030.1, read on the forward strand.
TATGGACTATTTTATACCCCCCGTGTAAAACTTGGAGGACTTAAAGAGAGCCAAAATACAGTTGCAGTCATAGTCATTTCACATATTTGCTAAACCCTGAAAGATTTTTTGAGAGGCGGAACCTTCCCCTACGCTCAAGCTCCCAATGTTGTTATGAGCTGACTTCCCTAAGCATTTATCACAAAATCATGCAACCTTCCCAGGCTTCAAACTGGCCTGGCATTGGGCTCTCTCATTCATGGCCTCCTACCACATGTAAGATTAGTGGCTTTCAAATTACAAGCCACAGGCTTGGTCAGACAGAAAGCCCATTAGGAAAGCTGCTTACCAGATCCTCACAGGCAAAGCCACCAGTTTGTTGGCTGCCTGTGTGGTTCAAAAGCTTCTATCTAAAGCCTGTCTAAAACCACTCTGAAAAAGAAGAAGAACCAGTTAGAGAAGAAAATCAAAGCCTGAGAAGCTGCAAATAACAATAGAGAGAAATAAGTCAGCTAATAATTTTAAGTAAGAGTCACAACCTTCAAGCATTCCCACAACAGACTTATCACTGGAGCTGTTTACTGCAGATCAGAAAGCTTAACACTGGATGGCCTTTGATGGGCTTTTTTGTTTTTAAAATACTCTTTTGCAGGTGATTCATAACAAGACAAATTCTCAAAGGGAGCCCAGTTACAGTGTGGGAACTCTTAGTTTCCAAAACAGAAGGGAAGGCAGGATCACTCACAAGTTCAAAGTGTTCTTTCAGAACACTAAATCTCATAGCCCCTGAATTCACAAACAGTTTTAGTCAAGCCCTTTGTTCACAGCTTCAACAAACCTAAAAGGGAGTCAGGATACAATTAATTCAGCAGTCAGGAGAACACAGAGGACAAGAACTCTGACAGTAAATATTTAGGGTAACGTGTTATCTTCACAGGAGCACAGTTGAGGCCGGCAGGGAGCTCTCTGGAGATCATCCCGTCCAACTCCCCTGCTCAGAGCAGGTTGCTCAGGGCAGGTCTGGTTGTTTTGAGCATCTCCAAGGACAGAGGCTCCACACCACCCTGTTCCAGTCTTCAACCATCCTCACAGCAAGGAGTTTCTTAAGCCCACAAAGGGCTTTCCTTTGTGTCCACTGATTCACTGGCCCTGACTCAGTTCTGTCTGCTGTCACCAAGGGATATGACATCACTCACGTCAGTGGTGACATACAAGACTACTGACCCATCTACAAGAATGGATGAATGGAGCACAGCTCTATGATCAAAGGAAGTGCCTGCTCAATGGAACAGGAAAGCTGCATTAGGAGTGTAATTACAGGCCTGGCAGGATCAACCTGATCGATGCTTGCCCCGCACAGCAGCTCACTGCACATAATTGTGTGAAATTGCATTACTCAGCCTCCAGCCTCCCTCAGGAGCAGGAAGGAAGGAAAAGGGGCCCAAGGCAAGAGATTTGTATCAGCCAAAGTCTATGTATTGATACACAGGAGTGAGAGTGGATCGCTATCGGTGGTTCATGCCCAAGCAATTTTAATTCTTTAAAAGCATGACAAATAACAACAAAATAACATCTGTGCTCATTAGTCCCACCTACATCATCAGATTAATTCCCTGAGTACACTGTGAGAAAAATATGTGTTTCCCACATCATCTTCACCACTGGCCACTGCACATTGCCCCCCCCACTGCTCCCTGTGGATCCAGAACCTGGATTCCCTGTTTGCAGTGGTTGAGTCCCTCAAGTCTCTCCCACAAACACAAGCCTGGGAATATCAACAGTGAATGCAACTATTAACAGTAGTTTTTCACAGTGACTGAGAGGATGCCTGTCAGAGGTAAATAAACCTGCAGTCATCCCCATCCCAGTGTTTGGAGCAGACTCCCAGCTTCTGTTCCTGGGAAGAGACCAGCAAAAAGCTCTCTAGATACTTCAGGAGATAGCAGAGTGGGAATTTCAATACAAGTTTTTAGGAGCTCCCTTTCATGAATATATATATATATACTGTATTTTCTTGTTGAGATTTCATTGCTCTGATGAGACACTCCCCGGAATACTGTGTACAGTTCTGGTGCCCTCAACGTAAGAAGGACATGGAACTGCTGGAACAAATCCAGAGGAGGCCACAAAGTTGAGAAGGGGATTGGAGCAGTTGCCCTATGGAGACAGGCTGAGAAAGTTGGGGCTGTTCAGCTGGAGAAGAGAAGGTTGTGTGGAGACCTCACAGCCCCTTCCAGGATCTGAAGAGGCTACAAGGAAGCTGAAGAGGGACCCTTCATCAGGAACTGTAGTGACAGGCCAAGGGGGAACGGCTTAATGCTCAAAGAGCAGAAACTGATGTTGGATATGAGGAAGTAATCCTTCCCTGTGAGGGTGGTGAGGCCCTGGCACAGGTTGCCCAGAGAAGCTGTGGAAGTGTTCAAGGCCAGGCTGGACAGGGCTTGGAGCAACCTGGTCCAGTGGAAGGTGTCCCTGCCTATGGCAGGGGGTTGGAACAAGGTGATCTTCAAGGTCCCTTCCAACTCAGGCCATTCTGTGATTCTACAATTCTGAATGCATACAAACTACTCCACTGCTTGATGGGGCAAAACAACCTGTTTCAGCAACAAAGGACACCCTTTCCACTGTTCAATGTCCCTTTTAAAAAATTCCCTGGAGACAGAGAAGCCAAACGAGTTTTAATTTTAGACCAGGGGTATGCAAGGACATCAAAAAGAAGTTACTTACTAATGGCCCCTGTGTAGGTTGGCTGTGTAAGGTCTTTTGGCACCTTCCTGTAGATGTCAAACCTGAAAGAGGAAAAGCAACAGCCATAAAACAGGTGGAACATTTCAATACGTTTCACGTCCCCACAGGGATGAATGATGCCGAAGTTTTTCCATCCCGCTTTCCAACACCATTTTTTCAGTATGCCGGAGGATATGAGAAGGAAAAACAAAACAAAAAGCCCTTTTCTTCTGTAAAATTATGTAACTGCATTCTGTCTTGGCTCCAATTTCCAAAGCACTTCCCTCCGCCTCGCTGTCATGGATCCGTGCAATCTGAACTGTGAGAGAAGCCAGGGAAGAAGTCATGCTGGACAAGTTTATAGACCACTGTAAAGGGAAAAGGATACTCTGCAGACTCCTGAATAAAGATGCCTGGCAAAAAAACAGTGAGATACAACCTATATTGCAGCTTATAGTTTGTATCCTGCAATAGCCCAAAATAGACACCACCAAAGCCAGAAATCCAGGTGTTGAGACAAGAAACCATCCCTTGGACACTGGATACACCAGAGAAATAAACCCGACAAGTTTGCTACTCCCCCAGCAAAATCCAGTTTAATATTAGACCGTTGTTTTGATTCAGTCATGGCTTTTAATATCCATATAGCTCAGCTTTGCTATTTTAAACTCCCCATGGTTAAACTTTCCCTGCCCTTATGTGTTGGCTGTATTATTTCCTACCACCTTGTGTTTCTGCACGCCCAACCGCAATGCAGCTCTGACATCAGTTTTTCCACCACCCAATAAAAATCAATTAATGCATTAAAAACACCCACCCTAAAGAAGGAAGTGACTGGTTCTCCCCCCAAAATAAACTTTTTTGGATATACTACAAGTGGGTGAGATCTGATGCTTTTTCCAGCCCTGGAGAGGCATGAGAAGCACTGGCTCCCAAATTCCTATTCTACAGTGCACCAAGATGAAACACCCCCATGTTTATTCAGTAGCTCCTACTACACCAAATACTATACTGGGACTTTAAAACTAGATCATCTTCGTTTTCTTCATTCTTTAACTGTTGAGATAACTTGAAGGCACTCCGGATGAACAAAACAGCATTTGCCTTGCATAAGATCAGAAGGACATGGTTGTGTTTCATTCAGGAGCTGAAGCTGGAGGAAGGAAGGGAAGAGAGGGAAAGGAGACCAGGTATAAAGATAGTTCACCTGCCCAGCTCAAGTCCTGAATAATCTATGAACTCACTTAACACCCCAACAACCCACTGTGATACACTTGACAGCAGCACTGCCCAGGAGCTGTATGTTTTTATGACTCTACTCACTGCCGTGTCCTAAACAGATCAGCAAAATTCCCGAACCAAACAATCCATTTATGGTTTTCCAGCTGCCCTGAGAACATCTGGAAAGTGCTGTTCGAATTCTTTCCACGTGCACCAAAGCAACAGCAGCGGATGGCAAAGGAACCCGAAGTAGCTGCTGACATCATGGTCTCACAGGCAGAGGAAGCTGCTGCTCATTCCTGCTCTCAGCCCATTAAACGCCGAGCGCTGGCGTCGTCTGGCCAAAGTCACAATAATAGACCAACAGGGCTAAAAAAGCTGAGAAAGAGTCAGAGCACGTGAACACACGAGAGCTGCTGAGTGTGAGCGAACTATCAGAAATAGGAAACAGCTCTATGCTGGATTCAGTAAAAACAGCAGTGGATACTATAAAAGGAAGTTTGCTCTCACAATGAGAAATATTTACTAGTATTAAGATGATCATCCATCACAAGGCTAAAAGAAAAAAATCTAGTTTTTGAAACAGCTTTCTGGAAAGTTGATGTCATGGCAGGGTTCTCTCCTCTCAGGCTGCCATGTTAATCACATAAAGAACACCCAACACCACAAATTAACTTTTATGTGGCGTAAGTAAGCTTGGATTAGGCAAAGACACTGCAGAAAGTGATCAGTGGCTCCCAGCCAGGTTTATCATCTGGCTTTAAGTGCTCAAAAGGCAGTGCACTCCCTGTGCTATTCTGCTTCCCCTCTCTCCTACCACATTACATTCCCTCTCTTCTACTACCATGACACACATCTGGGCAAAGAACATCAGGCAAGGCACATCCCAGCCTGAATTTACAGTCTAGAGGCACATAGAAGAAGAGTACAAAACAACACAGGAGAACTGAATAAAGGTTTAATGGGTTTGTTTTGTAGATTTAACATGTTTTTAGATAAGGACAGACACTATGGAGTAGCACAGAATGGACAATGGATGGAAAAGAGGCAATGAGATCAGACGGGATGTGGGGAGGAAGAAGGATGGCTCAGTTGAGGTGTTATGGATAAAGGCAGAAGCTTGAAGGATGACATCCAGAACCTGGCTCAAGCAGAAGGGAAGTCAAGCAGAGAAGGTGTATTTAAGCTTGCAGAAGGATGCTGAAATGATTACAACAATCAACAACAAGGGAAAGGAAAAAGACACATTTGGAATAAGAGACAAACATTGCCGGCTAGATTTAGCTCACACCCAAATGACTACCAGCCCAAAGGAGAAAGGACTGGCTATGTGCAAGTATCCTGGCACAACAATCATTTGCTTGGAAAAGACATGTTCTCAATTAGGAAGGTTTATACTTTTTATACTCTTCAGGGTACCAGGCATCCTCTCAATAAGGCATCTGATATTGGCCACAACTTATACAATTTATTCTGTCCGATCCTGGTTGGTGAAAACAGCAGTTGTGTTTACACATTCAGAGAAGGGAAAGGAAAAGACTTTGAGAAGAATGATAGAGATGGCACATCCAGGAAACAGGATTACCTTGTTAACTCTGATCTAACACCAACTTTGAAGAAAATATGAAATGCACAGGATTTAATGACAGCTTGAAAAGTATGTTTGTGAGACACAAGAAACGTTAAATCCTGGCAATGAGAATGGAACCCCAAAGAAGGCTTCATTAATTACATATAATTATAAAAATAAGTAAATCAAGCAAACTTCTCAAACAAATCTGTGAAGCTGACAAGAGTTATTGTAACAGGAGACCCTAAGCCCAAAGAAATCAGAGATTTGTGAAAGCTCCAATCAGGCCTAAGGGTTAAAAATCTGATGAACTTCTAGTCTCCACTTGACAAACCTTTCTCCTTTTGCCACTGGCTTCTTGCCTACCTTACAGAGCTGAAAGCAATTTCAGGAGATCACTTACACTGTCCTGGGAAGAGGAAAGAATGAGGATTAGACAGCACAGATGATTTGTAATGTATGAGGCAGGAGGCCATGGAGCTTTATGAGTGGTAAAGGGGAACAGGTTTTACTTGCCCTCAGGTCAGATGCTCCTGCGAGCACCTGCAGTAAAAATTCCAACAAGCCTCCAGGTTCCTGAGGCATTGGTCACCTGGAAGAGCATCTGTACCCTGGGAACAGAGAGGAACTTTGTGCTCTGGCTATTGCAAAAGCTGCCTTACAGATTCCTACTTCACTCAAAGCAGTGGAAGGTATTACTAACGCTGGAGGAGGACTGGATGTTCAGAGGGTCGTACCAGCCAGCTCACAGCACTGTACCACACTGTGAACACACTGTACCACACTGTCAACATCCACCTGGAGAGTCTTGGAGTCAGATCCTAAACGACCATGAGAAACCAGGGTGTAGATTTACAGCATGTCCTGCAGTCACTGCTGAGTGAACTCTCTTAACCTGCAGCCCTGTGCAGCAGCTTATGCTGCTCTCAGCAGGGAGACATCAATTCACGCTTACAGAGCAGGCACATGTGCATTTTCCACAGCACAATATTTATATTTAGCTTTTGGCAACTTTCTTCCTCCTTCAGAAAGGCAAGACTTGTAAGGTGAAGCAGTATCTGTGAGTTAATCAGTTCACACCATTTCAGAGTGGAAACAACAAACTTACTGCTAGGAAAGTTCTTCCTCCAGGTCATACTTGTTCTCATAAAGGGAAGGCTGGACCTTGCAATTCCAGAATACAAGGCTAAAGATAGAACTAGGCTGTCATCAGTTTAACAAAGCAATTTCCTGACACATCTGAAGTGTTTTTTCTTTCAATGGAGAGCAGGGTTGCAAACAAAGAAATGAAAAAAGGCTGTTTGGCAATGTCAGAGGTTCACAGGAACCAACATTCATAACTAAGAGGGAATGGTACGATACCTTTTTCTCAATCCAGTAGCTGAAAGGACACAACAAAAAACTTTCTCACCTTCCCGACAGGGATGACAACAAACTGGTAAAAATAATCTCTCTACATCTTTCTTGCAGGCTCCCTTCAGGTACTGGGAGGCCACAATCAGGACACCCCAAAGCCTTGTCTTCTCCAGGCTGAACAATCCCAGTTCTCTCAGCCTTTCCTCACAGTTAAAGGTGCTCCATCCCTCTGATCATCTCAGTGCCTCCTCTGGAACTGGTCCAACAGCTCCATGTCGTTCCTGTGCTGTTCCCAAGGGCTGGAGGCAGCTCTGCAGGGCGGTCTCACCAGAGCAGGGCAGAGGGGCAGAAACCCCCCACCTGCTGCCCACTCTGTAGGATCAGCCCAGCACATGGGGGGCTTATGGGCTGCCATCACACATTTGCTCTTCATGTTTGCTTTTCATTATCTCCTAGAGCCACAGGAAGCACTGAAGTGTTAAAAAATCAGAGCCAGACACAGCAGTGCTCACCTGAGCCACCATCACGTCTGAGGCTGGCACTGCAGAGGCAATGGTAGGTCAAACCCCACTGAACGAGGTGAGCTGACATCATCAGCCTTGGGGTGATTCCTGAGTTTCCCTTCAAATCTCTGTGATTGACAGTGCTGGACAAGTGACAGGGAGGGCAGAAGATATCTACCCAAACACTGCAGTTTTTTCTCGAGTAGGTAGTTCAGCCGCCTGCCCTGAGAAGGGGATGAGCTCACTCCCTCAGCAGGAGCTGCTACAGGCAGGGCTTTCTTCCAGGGCGTGCTTTATGTACACTTGAACAGCTTCAAGTCTGGATCTGAAATATTTCAGGAAATGAAGTAATAAATACATTATTTCACTGAAGATTACCACACCTCCGAACAGAAAAACCTTCTCTGACATCTCCGGAATCTGAAAAGAGCTTTTGTAACGTGTCTGTAAGATGCTGCTAACTTTTTCATGAGCAAGAAGCAAAGACCTTGAGGTTAAAAACAAATACTTGTAAGTATAACTAACTGGATGGTGGTTAAATTTAATCACAGAATCTCCTGAGTTGAAAGGGACTAACCAGGATCATTGAGTCCAACTCCTGGCCCCCAGGAGTAGTTTATCCCTAAATTACTGAAGCACTGTGTGAAGCTCCTGCAAAGAGACAGAAGAAGCTTCAGCTCTGTGGAGCACTGAAACACAACTCTGGAGTGAGCAGCACTGGCACATCCTCATGTGCCCTTCTGCAAGGCCTGGTTTTACTGATTTAACTAAGAGGCAAGGGAAGGACTGTTTACTGGACAGTATTTTGGATTCCAGTTAATCAAGCAGAATTGCAACACATTCTCAAGTGGCACTTGGTCACAATAGAATTCAAGCACTGTACATCAGCAGCAAACAGATTAATTTTCATCCCTTTCCACTCCTCAGATGATTCAGAAATTTAGCTTTAATGCTCACAGACAGGGGAAAAATGTTTTTGCTCTTCAGGCAGGTTATGTTTTTCTCCAGAAGAACTGAATGTTTAAAAATTAGTCTTTTTGAAGCATATTGGCTCTATCACAGGTACTTCTGCAGCACGTCCTGAAAGTTAGAGGACATGAGCATCCATTACAGCAAATTGCATTTTTGATATCAAAGATGATTAAAAAAAATTAAAAACCAATCAGTATCATGGCTGACATTCCACCTTTAGCAAGTCAATTGTAGTGCAAATCCATCATGTCATCCTGTCTCAGCACCAAAGGGTCCATGGCTATGATTCACACAGAAAAATGTGGATGTTGAAACAACACTTGATTCTTCACCTCCCATAGTAACCAGCTTCTAGAGGTGGCATCTATTTTTCAGCAGATACCACACTTGAAGTTGAGGTCACTAATTCCTGGTGACATTACTCACTCTCAATAATGAGTCCAGTGTAGAGTGAATAACTACCTTAATTTTATTACACATCAGTAGCTTTGAGATCTCTGAAAAAAAAAAAAAAGAGACCACCTGGTGCTGCTGAAACAATTTCTTTCGCTGACCAATAACTTCATTTGAAGGAACAACTTGCAGGAACAACATATTTTCCGGCAAAACCAGAACTTCACTAGTAAGTTAACCAAACAACTGGAAATTCTAGAGCAGATGTGACTAAATTACACAAAGGGGGAATTATCAAATACAGAAAGGTTAAATTTGAAAACACTACAGAGACTATGTTGTTACTGCAGTAAGAAATGTGAAGGACTGTCGAGCCAGTGTTTGTATTCCAACATGCTGCATATTACAGACTCAGTGCTGGACAAATGCTCATTACGAGGAGGGAGCAACATCTCCATCACAATCTATCAGATGCCATAATGCCTCTCAAAGAAATGAAGAATAATACACCCTCCCAAGGTGAGCTGGCTTCCTGGATCAACAAAAGCCCTTGATCAAGGGCTCAAGTTTAAATCACAGCACAAAGAAGCAAAGAAATAACAACCCCTCTCTTCAGTGGCATCAACCCTTCAATGGGAGGCTGTGGGCCATTGATTTGGGCTGTGCCACTCAGATTTCTGTGGAGATTCCCCCTTCTCACACAATATTTATGTATCTGCAGTGCAGGTTCATTGACTCCCAAGGCAGGTGCCTAAGTCAGAAAGCAGGACTGTCTGTCTTTTCACAGCCTTCTCAAAAACACAACTGTCACTAAAACCACTCACCCTTTTACACACCAAGAAAGCAACCTTCAAAACCTGGCACACCACCTAACACTGCATTTGTATGCCAAGCCCTCTGCTCTACAAAGTGAAACTAGATTGAGCCAGTCTTTGAGGAACTATTTCATATAAGAACTGTTTCCTTGACGCTCCACAGGGGAATACAAGCCAGTTAAAGCAGTTTCCAGAACTTGTTTACACTTCTGCTCATGTGCTGGTAATGCCCCCCCCCCAAGTTTGACAGCAAGTAGCTGCCAACTGGAGATAAATTCTAGCGAAATATTGCTTCTGGTTTTCCCCACTGGTTGAGTCCTCCTTGCAAACTGAAGAAAAGGGGATCAGAGTATGGCTGCAGACCTCAAATACCAAGAATTCGAGAAGGCGTGAGGTCACTATTTCTCCACACACATGCCAATTCCTGACTAACCTAACAAAGAACTTGACTGTTCCTTACAAAGTCCACTCATTACACACTCACCAGTAAAAGGAGTTACAACCTGGAAGAGAGAATTTCTACTATAACACACTGTACTTGCCACATCCAAGAAATGTAATGACACAGAGGTAGCCCATGCAGACACATGAAGTTTTAAGAAACTCAATCTTTAAAAAAAAAAAAAGGTGCTTTTTGTCACAAGAGGATAAAGGGCTCTATTTGTTATACTGGTTTTTCTCTTTCAGGTGCATAGAAAAAATGATGCACTGTGCATTTCTGGGAACATAAATTCATTCAAAACAACAATCCCAGACTGCTTTTGATGAAAACCCCACCAAAAAAACTACATGCACAGTGTGAGATATACAAAGAGCAAGGCAGCTGCCAAACACAGCCTTGGACAGTCAAGCCTATGCCAACATCCATTTCATCCTTGATAAGAGTCATCTTGAGGCAGCTCTGTCTCATAACAGGTTAGAAAACATCTAATGTCTTCCCTTCTTTGAGAGCATCTACCACTTAGACATTCTAAATAAATTAATTTTTAGGCCACATCCCTCAGAATTACACCAGACTCTCTAATTACTTCACACAGACATCAGTGAATCCAGCAAACTAACAATTTCTAGTCAGCTGCCATTAAAGAGACAAATCATCCTTAACTTTGAGAAGGATTAATTTTCCCTGGGGACAAGTACATAGCCTTGGGATTTGTCACTCTGCACACTTCTTTTTTTCTTCTTACCATTTCCTATCTGCCTCGAACATTTGTTGTATCACTGTGTCCCAGACAGAAAGCATTGGTGGTTTGTTATTCGGTTCCCCACAGGACCTACAGATCTGATACAAAGACACACAGTCAGCTCTTCCCACAAGATTTGTATAACTGTATGTTTTTGATTTCATGACAGAAGAGGTGCATTAGCAGTTCAGGAAACCAAGGCAGGTGTGAAGCCAGAAGAGAATGAGCAACCTCAACCCCACTTCAGGAAACACGTTCAGGTGCACATGAAATGAGCTGGAATGATGGTTCTGAAGAGTCTTCCACCAGCCCACAGCATGGACTACCACACAGCTTTATTTTCTTGTATTCCTGCCACTAGAACCATTGGAAGAAGCATCCCTAGAGATAGTATAAGAGTTTACAGACTATGATTCATTCAATACCTGCTACTATTAAGGCTCTTAGCAGAGATACCACTTACAGCTGAGAATCCAGCAGCTCACTTTGCATAAAATGCTTTATCATTTACAAGGAGGACATGGGAAGCAGGAAGAAACTCAGCCATGATAAATATAACTTGGATTAAGTCCATCTGACATTCAAAGATGACTGTACACAAACAGACTCCATTTTCTCTCTCCAGGAATAAATACTTCAGTGGAGGTTGGTGTTACAAAGGGGAGATCAGAATTTAACACTGTGTCTGTCTCAGAGGTTTTCCTTCTCCCCTCCCCAAATCAGTGCAGCCTGGAGGCAGAAGGGAAGGGGCAAAAAAAAAGAGGCCACATCGGTTATCTTCCATTTGAATTCATGGAATCAAAAGGAAGCTCTGACTGCTGTCAGAGCAAGATCATTCAGGCTGGAGACCAGTGGCCAAATGGAAACGCCCTTCCTTTAATCCCCAATGGTATTTCTAGAGAAACCTTCCCACCAAAGGCATGCTGCTTAGTGTCAAGGAGCATTTCTATCTGTGTGAACTGCTGACTTCTCAGGAATCTTCTTTGGTCATTTAACCTAAGTGTAAGAATTAGAAGTACTAAGTCTATAAGAGAAAACCTGCCTCCCCAGCAGCCCGAGGTACAGAGGGTCTGTGATCACCCACTGAATTACTCCCCATCCACTTCCCAGACGACCCACCATGGTCCCTTCCAACCTGACCCATTCCATGACAATGCTGCCTAAAGACTTTATCTCTCAGTGCTTCCTTAACTGAGACAGATAAAAAAAATAGATTACAAGATGCTCGAAAGAACTAAGAGAAGCTAGGAAGGCACAGAGAATACTCTAGTACTACTTGAAGAATAAAAGATTTTAAATCAAAAATCAAATCACTTAGCTAAGAGCTTCAGAGTTGTTTAACAGGCAGCAACTGTTCCTCTGTTTCCTTGGGTCACTGCTCTCAAACAATGATTTTGGGACAATTCCTCCCCACTTTGTCAACAACGTTGATGGGCAGCAGGCGCCCAACCACACCAGCTGAAGAGCACAAGCCATCAGGCACTCAGGTGGCTTTTTTAACCTCTTCAGAGGCCATTCAGCTCTAAATAAAACCAAGCAGGCTTATACATACACCCTCACTCCACCAAAGGCAGGCAGGTACCTCTGTCAGAGCATATTTTCTGGCTTTGTTCCCTCCTACAAAGCACATCAGACACTTGTGGTAAGATCTTGAAAAGCAAAGCTGCTACTTCTGTATAAAGGATAAATCTAAACCCACCAATTTAGTTTTCAATGTGGCTGTTCAAGCTGAAGGAAATGTATAGGTAGAACAAACAGCCCAGCTGAGCCAGGTTTGCACACATGCTGCTCTTTTGATTAACAAAATACCGTTTTTACTTAAAAAATAAAAATAAAATCCCAGACACCAGTTTGAAGTACTTGGAGGGATTTTTATTGTACACAGCTGTTAAAACCATACCTAGAACTACTGTGCCCAGGACCAGAGACAAAAAGATTAACCTCTTTACTTGGTAAATTGATTTTATTCAGCAGTGTAAAGCAGGCTGATTCCTGGGGTATGCAGAGATGGCCTGAAAGAACAGTTATCCCATTCCATGTCCCAAACGACAGAATACGTGAAATAATCAAAACAGTGACTTGGAGAACAGCTGGTACCAGGAACAACAATGATAAAGGAACAAGCAGGACACAATTCCCCTCTGCATGGTAACCCTGACAGGGGCTGGAAATCAGCAGACTCCCCTGGGAGAAGGGAGAGGAATGAGCAGACGGCTGGGCAGGTGACAGAGGCTGCTCAGCAATGCTGTGGGCTGGATTTTGTATCCCATGTGCTTGAGAGTCGCTACAATAAAAAGTCAAACCTGGTCTGACCAGCAGTTTGGAGCAAGTCTCTAAAAAAGGAAAAGATGGGCTTTAATTGGGGAAACATCAAGAACAGCATGTCTTTTTAAGCAAAACCTCTCTTACTTTAAAAGAGCAGTGAGTTCCAATTCCCTCTGCATTTTCAACTTTCTCTGGTCCTTCCTGTACCTGTGCCGGGCAAGAATCCAGAATTTTGTTCCACAGATCTAGCAAGTAAAGAAGAATTTCTATGTACAAGTACATTCACCCTAAAACAGTCCAAAGAAGTAGAACTGCTGACACCTTCCTCTACACATGTATAGGAAGCACTGCTTTTTCAATTTTCATGGAGAAGTATCAGTTCAAAATTTCATTCTGAAATCCTTTCTCTAGTTCAGGCTGCTTTTCTTCCAACCCAAAAACAAGTGCGTGCTCTAACAACTCTGCAGGAACACTTAGATCCTACAATCCAGCACAGACAAAAGGCAGTAAATCTTCTTCCAATACAGCAAAGTAGGTGAAATCTGTTTTACTGAGTGGGAAAACAATGGTAGGAAGTCAGCAGCAGAGGAAGCAAATAGGAACTACTGATTTTGAGCCCTTAATTCTGTTAATTCTTCGTTTAAATGACATTTCTATGTTTCCTGTCTGCTGGCAGATGAGAACATAGTGTGCAGAGAGCAGCTCAGGACAGCTCCAGGACAGCCACGTTACTATTCCAGGGATGGGATGCAGCAGTGGGAGCCAACAGACCTGAATTCTGTTCTGCTCCCAGCGCTGACTCACTGTGCAATTTCTGTTCCAGTCAATTAAATCTTTCTTCTTCAGCTTGTACATTTTGCACAGCAGCATCTGGTAACATCTGCCCACCTTTCCTCAAGCACGTGGAAATCTACAGGTGAAAAACTCTGCAAATAATTAAGCATCACTGAGCAAAGCTCCAACTTCTACCTGAAGGAACGGCTGGAGCTGTGTCAGGGGAGGGTTAGGTTGATTTTAGGAAAAGATTCTTCCCCCAGAGGGTGGTTGGCACTGAACAGGCTCCCCAGGGCA
>JAWWLV010000030.1:15707982-15718580 GCA_035041135.1 Platyrinchus mystaceus
AGGGGAGGGTTAGGTTGATTTTAGGAAAAGATTCTTCCCCCAGAGGGTGGTTGGCACTGAACAGGCTCCCCAGGGCAATGGTCACAGCCCCAAGGCTGCCAGAGCTCAAGGAGTGTTTGGACAATGCTCTCAGGGACAGGGTGGGATTGTTGGGGTGTCCTGGGCAGGGCCAGGAGTTGGATTTTGATGATCCTTGTGGGTCCCTTCCAACTCAGGATATTCTGTGATTCTTTGAAAGCTGCAGGAAGGTGGCTTATGAAAACAAACTGGATGTGCTCTGCAAGAGCTGAACCTTGGTTCACTAACAGGGTTGTGCCTGGAGTGCACGTTTAGGAACAATCTTGATGGTTTTGTGAATTGGGACACAAACTTTGAAGCACATGGAAAGTAAGATAAGTGATCCTGTTAATCTCAGTTTCACACAGAAAGTAAACACTGAATATACAAACACCAAAGCCTGGCTGGGACTGTGAGTTCCAGATGCAAACACAGATTCAAAGCAGGACTAATAAGCCGATACTTGTAAATACCAAGCAGTTATTAACACCTGCATTACAGCAGATAACACAGACATCATTAAGTAATCAGCCAGTCCTCATTTACACACAATGGGATATTAACACATATACTCCACAACTTGAGCTTTAATGGACAAACTTGCAAGGCTTCAGAATTATATTGGAAACCATTTACTCCTGAACCACTGTGAGCAAGCTCTGATATGGGAAGGACCAGACAGGGATGTGGAGGGGCTAATGAAGTTTTAAACCAATTTATCTGGACTGCAACCAGGTGAAGACTGCAATTTTCAAATTCTGTATGACTGATTTCTCACTCACAACATCACACCACTTTTCAAAGCAAATACTATTTTTTTGGACCTGCTGATTCTCCACACTTTTAAGCTCAGGAATGAAATGTAGGAAGAGGTTTCCTTGCCAGACAGCTCCTCCCTCTTAATTCTAGTTCCAAGAACATAATGAAACTAACAGAGGAAGTTTCTGAAACAAGGAGGAGTATTGAGAACAAGAAAACAAGGTTAGGCCAGGAGGACTGTCATTAATTATATAATCCAGCCTTTGGGTAACTGGACACTTAGGGAAAGGGGCTGAGAGAACATTGGAGGCATCAGCCTCTGCAGCATTATGTCATCTGGCCTGCTCCTTACTTAGCAGGGAGAGGATTTGTACAGGGACAAAAAAACAAACCCATTTATTTCTAGGAGGAAAGACTTCGAATCTCCACAACAGCTGCTGGAAAAGGGCACAAAAAATTCATACGTTCTGCTCCCATTTAAATTGATTCCTTTCCAAGGAGCTGGGTCTCCTGTTTGCTCCCTCCTGCCAGTCATTATGCTGTCCCTCCATAACACCTTTTTGTCAACTATGTTCTAAATTTTGTGCTTTTATTCTTTCAGTGCATATTAAGCTTGTTCTCTGCTGCCCAAGAACACACACAACAATTGCTATTCCTGAAATATTCCAAAACTGCAACTATTTTAGGTGACACTGAAGAACGGAAAACAGGAAGCGGTACATCACTTTATTTTTTTCCTTCCAGATAAAATGTTAGTCTCAAACATATTTCAAAGGCAATTAGGAGGAGGATGAAAGTATAATCTCAAATACTCAAAGGTGGAGTCTTGCCAGCAAGCATTTTATTTCCTTTTAGGCAGTGAAGCAGGTGTCAAAATGAAGGATGGAAGAGAAATGTATTTTTAATAAAGTGAACAAATTATACTCTGCTTCATCAAAACAGGAGAAAAGTGTCATGAAGAAAAAATGTTCAAGTAAGGGGACTGGTATTCAAAAGGATCCAGCCCTTCTCTGGACTTTGAACAAGAGCCACTGAGCTCCTGAGTGGGAGCAGCATATTCTGGAGATCAAAGGGAATCAGGATTAACATATGCAGCTGCTCTACAAACTAAGTAAATTGTTCAGATACTTGAATGTCATAAGTAAACTATAAGCTCAGAGATTCTTGTTCTTGCAGCTCCCCAGCATATCCCACCACCTCCCACCATCACACCATCACCCATTCCATCCTTTTTGAGAGCCCTAGTCGGGAACATCTCTCCCTTTCCCAGTTGGAGACTTGCCAGCTCAGGGTTCCTTTACCTCCTGCCACATTCACAGAATCACTGAGGTTGGAAAAGACCTCCAAGATCATTGAGTCCAACCTGTGATCGATCCCCACCTTGTCAACCAGACCAGAGCACTGAGTGCCACGTCCAGTCTTTCCTTGAACACCTCCAGCGATGGGGACTCCACCGCCTCCCTGGGCAGCCCCTTCCAATGCCCAGCAACTCACTGCCCACAGCTTCTGGTTCCCCGTGTTGCCAGGCTATTGGCCTTACTGGCCAGTTCCTCAGCCCTCCCCACAAACAACAGTCCTGATCTCCAGCAGACACTGAACAAAATTCAAAATTCCCTACACACAACTTGGAGCATAATCCAGGCAGAGCTACGGAAAAAAAAGAGTTGTACTGTAGTCTTTCCCATAGCTTCTAGGAATCACAGAACAGTAAGACTCTGTTGCTGCCCTGTACTGCTGAACACCTTGAAACAAGAGCTGGTAAGATAAAATTAGCATCAGAAACATGTAAATTTTATTTGTGGAAGCTACTTTCTGGTTTAAGTCCCAGCTGCACTTGCTCAGCACAAAAATCAGAGGTTGGTACAAAAGAACATGAACAAATAAAACATCTGGGGAAAGGGGAAAAAAATGCAAGGAAGGGATGTGCGAAGGCAACAGCTCCATATTCATAAAGCTCCCCTCAAAAGTGCACAGACCAATCCATATCCTACTGCACGACAGAGATTTCTCCAGATCCATAAAGGAGACTCCTAGACATCATCTAGGCTCACAGTCTCATGCTGGACCAGTCCAGTTCCACCACTGCTCTGCAGAGTGAGCAAGCACAGGAAGGTTCCCTTGAAACACTTTAGTAACTGAGGCTCAGACAGGAATTGGTCCTTGCCTAAAGCTGCCACGGGTTAAGAGCAGCAGAACCCTGACTTGAGAGAGCAGACATTGGCATTCACTCACAACCAAGTCTTCCTTCTCCTACAAATCTATAGGACAAAATCCATTAATATGCATAATAGATTTAGGGACAAAATCTTTCCCAGAGCATCAATCAGGGATTCAAACATATTTTACTTTTTCAGAATATGAATAAACCTGCAGTGACCAGCTCAGGTTCTCCTATTTGAATTCCAATCTAAGGAGACAGGAATTTTTGTACATGCTTCTACAACTCAGTCCCATTTTTTATTTGCATGTAAGTATATTACCCACAAGCAAGTACAACTCTCCTGCATCATCTGGCTTCCAAGTGAAGTTCCTGGTTTTGACGCATTTCCAGGAAACACCTGTATGGATGTTATCCCAGTAGAAAAACATAACTGATGCAAGCCCAAGAGCTGGGGATCGGGTTTACCAATGATTTTTAGTCCAGATACAACCTGTTATAATGCAGCAACCAGGATCAGATTTCAATGCAACAGGGTCACAGTTGATTTAGAGTGACAGGGAATCAGAGCGAGGCTCTGAGACTTCATCTTTATCAGAAAACAAAATTGTATTTACGTTACTGGCTAAACTGGTGGGCTTGCTTTATTCACAGCACCCAGTGGTCTACAGAGTTGGACAGCAATTTGGAAGCCAAATGATCTGCCTTGGGATATGATTGTTAAATAAACACTAAGAAGCCATGACCTCCTGAAATCCTGTCAGCAGTTATACTTGCCTGCACACATTAACAGGGCATTTGGAAGGTTCTTCTATTAAATGTCAGTCTTTCTGGCTTCTCTGAACTATACTAAACACATCTCACGTGGAAGCATCCTTAAAAAAACAAACAGGAAAGCAAATATCCAAACACACACAGTTCAAACACAGCAAGTCGCACTGTCACACGGACTACAGTCTTATGTGTGTGTCTACCATGATTACTACTAAAATACTCAAACATTTCCGTATAAGCAAGATTTTGTAGGTTATGGCAAGACTGTGGTTAATGTTTTGTCAGAACAAGTTTTCCATTTTGAGAGCAGTTGGCTCTGTACAGGAATACCCAGACAACAGTTCAGGGCTTGTGCTTGGATTGAAGACAAAATAAATAAGACCGTTCCACCATTTCTTCGTTCATTGCAATACTATTCTTTTCTCACCACCTCCACTATTTGAATTACATGCCCAAAAAACACACAAGCAGTCTTCAAAATACAAGCTCAACAACATCCACAGCTTCCCAGTCCACACTGGTGGTATTGCTTCAGCTCTGTTTACAGTATGATTCAGACATTTTCACAGCAGTGAACTATGATGGCATGAAGAAAGCATCTGTGTCACCAAGGACTGAACAAAGGAGGACAGTTAAAGTTCAGAAGGAACAATACAGAACTTTCCTACAAAGACAGACCTTAATATTTCTATACTTACTCAGGAAAAAATCTCTACTCCAACTATATCTCAAGAGAAATGATGCATTACAGAGACTTAGGAAGAAATATCTACATACATGCATGCTATGTATAATCAGTTATTTGTGGCACAAACATCAATAGACCCTGTCTGTACAGCTCTGCTTGCCCATCTGACTGCTGTGACTGCAGAATAATTTCTCAGGTGCCCTCAAAGGGCTATTGTTGAAACAGAGTTAGTCATGGTACTGCCTGGCACCAAACCACTGTGGTAATTACGTAAGGTGGCAGCAACACCACCTGGAAGGGTTGTTTACCAGCGACATTGCACAATGTGAACTGGGACTTGCTCGCCAGACCTGGCTGCAGTTCAGGATGAAATTCACTTGCAGTTACAGGCACTTTGCAGAACTCAGATACCACTTCAACAGCCGGAGAGAAAATGTGGATCCTGCAGAGCATAGAGAGGCAACTACCCAACACACAGCTGTGCTAGGCCACTAGTTATTGGTGTAGACACTAATTTAGGGAGTGCTGGCTACCAGCCCCATCACATACAAGATTTAAGATTGTGAACCAAACCATTGTACACAGCTCAGCACAGGGCACACACATCCCTTTTTGCTGTGCCACTGCTGGCACAAACCAGTAGCACAACCCATCAAATCAGGAGATGCCACACCAGCCAGTCTGAGCTGTTAGTTCTTCTCTCATCCTCCCCGCTCTGTTTCAGCCAAGAACACGCCTCCCTGCTGCTATCGCCACCGTGCACCTGCTAACAAATGAGCTCACGGTGCCTCTCCTCTAAAGTAAGTTCAGCAAGTAATTCTGCCAAAGGAAGGAGTGTGTGTTGATGCAGCCAGTTAAAGGAGGTGCTGGGAAAGTGCCAGCAGGTGCATGGAGCACGAAGCACCCGGATCCAACGGGAAACACAGCGCTGGTTCACACTGCAATTGAAAATTCCTGAGCAAACATGTACCTTTCCACTAATATTTGATATTTATTAGGCAATGCCAAAGCATCGCCATTTCTGCATAACAGGTGGCAAATGTTCAAACACAAAGCAAACAAATCCCAGACAAGTTGAAGGGAGATTTGAGGGGCTACAGAAAGATTTTGTCTCTTCTCCCAGGCAACCAGCAGTAGGACAAGAGGGCATGGTCTTAAGCTGTACCAGGGGAGGTTTAGATTGCATATTAGGAAGAAATGCTTTACAGAGAGAGTAATCAGACATTGGAATGGGCTGCTCAGGGAGGTGGTGGATTCACCATCCCCAGAGAATTTTAAGATGAGACTGGATGTGGCATCAGTGCCATGGTCTGGTAACCATGGCGGGGTTGGATCAAGGGTTGGATTTGATGATCTCAGAGGTCTTTTCCAACCCAGTTGATTCTATGATTTTCAGTTGTGAACCTCACAAACCTGTCAAAAGGAAAATGGTAGGATCATGAAAGTCAACTTTGTTCCTTCTTTTCTGAAGGCTAAAGACTAAAACAAGTTGTTTTCCTTAAGCTCACAAGTGAATGAGAAGTTGTCCAAGGGGTTGCTTAGTTCAGAAAAGATTTTTCTCCTCAGACTCAAAATCACCTATAATCAATCTACTGGTTTGTCCTCATTAATTTGATCAGGAATTGATTCCACAATTGTTCCAGGTCAGATGCCTGAGCATCACTTTGCCTATTCACCAGCACAACTCTTAGGTCTAATTTAAAACCAAACATACTCTCTCTCCCAAAATAAGGTTGGATGTGTGTCAACTTCTTGATTTAAAAAAGACCTTCGGGAATTGAAGAGAAGACCTGCCTGTGTCCCAAAACAATAAAAATGTACTGTATATGTGAATCAGAATACCCACATTAAAATGCCATTTATCACAGATGTGCCAAAGAACAGCTGACAGTGGGGGCCCATTGTGCTGTGACGATGGAATAAGAGTCTTTGCCTTCCACACTAAATCAGCATTTAAATCTAAATCCTTTCTAAGCCTGGCTCCTTTCCCATGACCACCAAAATCTGGATATAATATACTGTTACTTCACACGGGTTATGACACTGAAAAAAACCAAACCAAACCCCAGAACCAACCAATTAACAACACCAACAAAAAAATCCCTAATGAAAACATCACAACAATTAATTGTGGGAAAAAAACTGTGAATTTCTCAGTTAAATATCAACATAAGGACTCACGGATATCTGCCACCCTCAGCCAAACACATGGCCAGGGCACAACTGAGAATTACCCAGAATTAGAACAAAAACTTGATTTCAGAGTGGTCTATTTCAGTTTTTCTCAGTCTAACCAATTAAAGTTACCAAAATAGTTCAGAAGTTTCAGTATCTTACAAACCCATCAATAACTCCTTCATGCAAATAGGCAGGTGCAAAGAAAAGCCACCAAAGTCAGAGAACTCGCAGCAACGTTTCCCTCTATCATGTCCACGTCCATTGCAAAGGAGTAACTTATTTTTACATCTGTAATTTTCATTTTTATGTATGTAATTCTCAACACCAGAGCAGTCTGAAGTCCCAGCACCAACTCAGCCTCCTGCTAACTGGATCACACAACATATGAGAAACCTTCAGGCCCATAATCACCACTCAAGATGACCCAGGCTTACAGTTTAATCTAATTATGATTTTAACCATCCTCAGATGCCGCAAGTGTGCAAATGACATTTGGGTCTTAAAGGCTTGAGGGGGAAATACCCTTTCAGCTCCAGTGAGATAACTCAAAATCCCCAATAAAATAGGTACAAATCTGCTTTGCTGACACAAGTTCTAAGGAACCAGGGGATGGGAAACAAGGAAAAATCTGCCTGCCTCTTTCAGCCAAATGGGCTTAAAAAAAAAAAAAAAAAGGAAAGAACCAGGCCTTCTGGAAATACAAACTGATTTAGGAATTCTGTAGGAGGGCTGGTGTCTTGTGACATGCACTGAACAGACCTGCACTGAAAGCTCCAAGCTGGAAGCTGAAAACTCGGTTTCATACCAACATCACAGCAGGACTGGAGAGATTAGCATGAATGAAAGGCTTTGAAAAATGAAAAGCATTAGGTAAGTACTAAGTATTATTAAAACCCTAAAGATACTCAGGACAGAATGATTATTATTCACATGAAATTACTGTGAAAATATTTTTTTATTTATGAATTAAATGCATTTAGTATTAGCAAAGGGAACTATCGATAAGCCAAGGAAACAGAAGTCCTACAGAAAAAAAGTACAAAAAATTACAAGTAATAAAACAAGCTACTTCCAATATGGAACCATAACATGAACCAATATGGCTCAGATTAACTGATGGAGACAACTTCCAACAAGGATGTTTAGGCACTTTGGGTTCTTCAGTCAGGCCAGATATGAACTCGTAACTCTAGGAGAGAGGAAAGAGATTTAATCCCATAGATGGAAAGGCTTTCTTTGCCTTTTAGTTGCTGATGAATGGGACATTTTTGATCATGGGCTTTTTTAATTACTTGTCATTGGTGTTTCTGTCATCTCCAGATGAGCCTCTGGAAACCTACTCCTGCTAGAGCTACTTTGTGTGGAAACAGAGCTCGAGGACTGAACTTCTATCTGGTCTATGCCCCTCTCTACACCTGATGTCAGCTGTCAATATCCTGCCAGTCTAAAACATCAAAAATAAAAGCTCTAAGTAAAGGGAGGATACAACAACATCAAGACCTTGCCTTCCCAAATTCCTGACAAGAGCAGTTAACGGCAGTGATTGCTTCAGCTGCATTAGCAACACAGACCTGCAAAATCTGTGGCCTCCAGAAGAACACAACTCCATTCCACTTGGAACCTCTGAATTTTGGGACTGCAGTAGATATATAGGGGCACTTCTAAAAGTTTCTTAACAACCTAAACCTCTAATCACACACAGGCACAACACCCACTCCAAAGTGTGTGCTGAAGACAGGGTGTCAAACTGTACCTGCCACAGAGAACATGCAGCTGAAATCTCTTGAGAGAAAAACCTTGGATTTCACACGATGAAAAACATCACCTCTTCATTCAGAAACTCACTCAAGGTGCTAACCTCATTTCTCTAAGAGCACTGTATTGTACGTTCTAGAGTTGTGAGGAAGTACCTGTACATTTTTTTAACGTATGCATCATACTTCACCTACAACAGTAAAACTTTCCAGCCTCAGCATATTTTGTTCCACTGACTGCACAATGAAAAAAACCCACAACAGCTAAAAAGGGCTCTAACCTTTGCAACATTTTGGCCCTGAACTCTGTTCATGCTTCTAAAACAGGAAAGTGGTTTGTTGCACGTGACATTAGTTTCTCTGTACTTTAAATATAAAATTCCTGTTATCAATGGCAGCCTTTTAAAAATTCATCTTTGCAGAATAGCTGAACTTCAGCAAGCTTATGTTACTTGAGAAAGAGCTTTGAAGTGTCTATTTCTAATCCTCCAGTCTGAATGACAAAGAAGTTATTTGCAATTGTGAATCTTTAAAATGCAGATCTGAACTGATGCCGCTCTTTTTGTAGCTCATTAATACAAACCCTGCCATTCAGTCTTTACTTAATGTCTTTGTTCCTTCCCAAAGTGAAGCACTAGTGCTGTCTCTGAAGGTGATTATGCTCTTGGTGAGCCAGTGTTTCCACATGCATATGCTGAGACCCAACAAAAATTACATTTTCAAAGACATCAGAAATAACATTTGCTTTATCTGCTATTACAAAGTGACAGCCACAACCCAGGGTCCCTTATTGTTCACGTATTTTACAAGTCTGAAAATAGATGGTAATAAGATTCGCAGCTGGCAGAATGTCTCCAAAGCTGAGAAGACTTTTTCTATCAAATTTTATACAAAAGCAGAAACGAGGCTCTGGGCCCCAGATCCCACATGATCCAGCAGATACTGTTTCCAGCTTCAACAAGTTTTCATTCAGAAGCAACTGCCTCCATGTTCAATAGTGCCCCATGGATCACACAAGATCCTGTCAGCCTGTATAAATGAGAGGCCTGGTTTAGAATTACAGCAAAAATAGAACACATAATTTTTGTTTGGGAGAACTAAAAACCTGCATTATCACCATTTCCCCCTGCCATCTCAAAGGGGTCACATGTACAGGTCATGATGATCCTACATGGAAAGGACTGTATATTCCCAAAAATGCATGTATTTATTATAGTAATATTAATGCTCCAGTAAAATCTACATCAGAAAATTCATCTGTGCATCCTCCCCACAGCATCTCTGAACTTGGAAACTTAAAAATCATTGGCTCAAGAATGGCTCAAAGAGAAAATGAACCCACAGTTGCTATTTCAGCTCCATTTAAGTCAGAGGGGTCTTTTTCACTTCTGCTTTGGTACCTGACACTGCCTGGCCCAGGGGATGCAGGTGCCCCACAAAAAGGCCAAATTCTACAACTCACACCTGCTCAGGATGGCAAAGCCAAAGGTGGAGGCGCCAATGTTGGTTCCCAGCAATCAGACACATGGTGCTGCTTTCTGCACACTGACCCCCTAAAGATGCTGTGGGAGCTCCACCATAAGGAGTGATGCCCTAAAGCTTTGTGGGAGCCCCATCGTGACCCCGTGAAGCTGCCGCTGGACCCCAAGGATGCGCGGGAGGAGCAGGGCCCCTGCACCTTCACCCCGATTCCCACTGCGGGGTCCCGAGGGACACGCACATCCATCACCCCCGAGATCCTGCCCGGGGAAGCCCCAAACAACACACACCTCCTCTGGCTTTGCACAGCCGCCTTGCGGCACAACAGCCGCTCGTTGGACAGAGACTCCCCGTTCCCACGGCTCTTCCTTGCCCACACCTACTTCACCCATCCACCCATCCATCCATCCATCCATCCGTGCATCCCTCCCTGCCCACCGGGCGGGGAGCGGCGGGGGGCGGGCGCGGCCGGTCCCCGCGGGGCGGGCGAGCGGGCGCTGGTCGCGACTCACCTCCTGAAGTCAAAGGGCATGTTGGTGGCGGGCGGGCTGCGGGCGCCGCCGCCCCCGGCCCCGGCTCTCGCCTCGCTGCCGCCGCCGCCGCAGGGCCAGGAAGTGACGGCCCCGGCCCCGGCGCAGCACCAGCCCATTGGGCGGCCGGGCCGGCCGGGGCTTCCGCCGCCGGGTTACGGGAGCGGCGGGCGCGGGGTGCGGGATGCGGGGAGCGGGATGCGGGATGCAGCGCCCCCGGG
>JAWWLV010000030.1:15720062-15743010 GCA_035041135.1 Platyrinchus mystaceus
TGTAGTGACAGGACAAGAGGGAATGAATGCCTTCAAACTGACAGATAGTAGGTTTAGATTTAGAAATTCCTCCCTGTGAGGATGTGAGGCCCTGGCACAGGTTGCCCAGAGAAGCTGTGGCTGCCCCATCCCTGAAAGTGTTCAAGGCCAGGTTGGACGGGGCTTGGAGCAACCTGGGATAGTGGAAAGTGTCCCTGACTGTGGCAGGGGGTTGGAACAAGATGATTTTTAAGGTCCCTTCCAACACAGGTCATTCTTTGATTCTATAATGAGCTCCTTTGGTGCCAGCATGGCTCTTTCACTTGCTCTTTAAAATCTTTTTTGCAATGTTATGGGAGGCAAGGGAATTAAAATAAGGAAAAGCTCCCCATTAATTAGGTGAGAAATTTCTCCAGTCTTACCATTTTGCCTGAATGCTTTTTTTCTCGCATCCCTGCCAGGTTCAGTGCAATGCACATGGCTAATCCTGCATTGCTTCATGCACCACCCCAGGTCCTTCCCATAATAATGTCACCACCTTGTAGCATCCATCAGGGACTTTTTGCTGCAGGTAATATGACTGCTGCTGCTGTGTTCAGAATTGCTGTCACTCACATACAGTGCATGTTAGATTGCAGTGCAGGAACAAAATACAGCTACCCTTGCTTTTTAAGTCTAAAAGCAGGGAAAGAGAAAGAGGGAAATGACAGCAATATAAATATGCTGTATGCAACATGCTGCATTTCTAATTGATTCTGCAGCTTTCTTCCTCTTCCTCCTGCTGTCATCATGTCTTTACTTAGAGACGCACATCTTTCCATTTTTAACTTTCACCCACAAACTAGGCACGTACCTGGATAAAAAAAGAAATTCAGATTGAATTTACCAAAGAGTCAGAGTTGTTAATCAATGCCATACTCTTTTAAAGGAAGATATAATAATCCACTCTGGGAGTACTAAAAACTAAACTGGAGGAATCACAAATTTGAGATAACATGGCATAATCCCTCAGAAGCCCTCAGGGAATAGATAAAAATAGCTAATTCATTTTTTTTAATCTCAGAAACCTAAATTGTCCAACCGCAGTTTGCAAGCACATTCAGCAGATTGCTAACAGATCAGCCACGAATCCTGCTGCTCTTTGCATTGTGTTCCAAAACTGAACAACCCACTGAAATTAATGAGACAGTTCTCATCTCTCATGAGGTCAACCAATTGCATTGGCATAGCCAGGGGGTGCTATCTGTGGTGGAAAAACCCAAAACAAACAGTGCCTATCGAGTTAGAGTTACACAACCAAGTGCTCATTGAGCTTCTGGCAAGGCCCCGACATCATTAGCTGTTATTAACTGTCTTGTGCAAAGGCATCAACTCTCAGGAGCCAAGAGAGTGCTGAAGGATTTACAAAAGCTCTTCACTTGTGCAGCAGACAAATCTGGAGGTGGCCTTGAAGAGTTCTTCCTCCTGCAGGCTCAAGTCTCAACAACACAACGCAGCGAGAGCTCACGTTGTGGAGATTTTATTTTCCACTAAAAGGTCAAAGTCTGAAGAAAGCAATGGGCTCACAGCCCCTTTCCAGTTGGGTCCAGCTCACTTACATCCTTGCCAAGGGAAGAAGAAGTTAATGCCCTGAGATAAGACCCTCGTCACAATATTGTTTAATTACATAAGGCTTCTATCGAGCTTGAGATAAGAACAGGAATTTGTCGGCAGTCCAGCTGGGTGCGGCAGCTTAGCTCATGTTGTGTGTTAGAAAGGGAACCAAAAGCAAGGGGCTTATTCGAGGTGGTTGTCAAGTCATTAGAACAGGAATGAGTAAACTGATACTGACAACTAATTTAAAAGTTAACTTTCTTTTTCATGAGAGCAAAACCCAACACTTTCCTGACAACTGTAGACCTAAAACTATTGTTTCTCTTCAAACTGCATTAGGAACATCAATTGAGCCAAACTGCTACACTGAAATCAGTAAGTCAGTATTTTCAGAACTATTTAACAATGAAGAAAGCAAATCAGGGGGATGAATTGACTCACCTTAAAGATCAGCTTCAGCTCTATAACAAATCCCTTCATTTGTAATTCTGTGTTCATAATTCATGCAAAAAAAAAAAAGAATATTTTCCTCATTCCAGTTCACTTTCTAATAGATAAATCAGATCATGGATGACTCCATTTGGATTCCTAACTAATGCCTCACAACAACAAAACTGGTATCTCCTTCCTATTAAAAAAAAAAAGTGGCCAAAAAGTGCTTTGTTTGAATCATCTTCCTGTATATTTATTTCATAAATTTGTTTATGCAGGTTAAATGATTCATCTTCAGGTTTCTGAGATATTTTTAATTTCTATATTATACATTATTCTTTAGTTTTAACTTTACATTAATAGAGTTTATATTAATACTAATTTATAGAGTTTATATTAATCATTGGTAATTCAGCCTGGAGAAGAGGAGACTGAGGGGAGACCTCATAGCTGTCTACAACTTCCTCACAAAGGGTAGTGGAGGGCCAGCACCAATCTCTGATCTCTGTGACCAGTGACAGAACCTGAGGGAACAGCTGGTGCTGTGTCAGGGGAGGGTTAGGTTGGATATCAGGAAAAGGTTCTTCCCCCAGAGGGTGGTTGGGCACTGAACAGGCTCCCCAGGGCAGTGGTCACAGCCCCGAGGCTGCCAGAGCTCAAGGAGTGTTTGGACAACACTCTCAGGCACATGGTGGGTTTGTTGGGATGTCCTATGCAGGGCCAGGAGTTAAACTTGGGTGCTCCTTGTGTGTCCCTTCTAACTCAGTATATTCCATGATTCTTTGAATCTATGAATTTTGCTTATCTCTATTTTGTAATCTCAAGGATTCCTCTTTCCCAGAAAACTGTAACCTTGATCCTTACCTGTTCAGCATCATATAACATTTTATGACACTCACATATGATTTCATCTTTTGTTTTGTTTGTGATTCCTTAACACACAACTGAGTTTTATTTTAGCCTCTGGCTCATGCTATATCTCTTGCACTGGGAACTGTGCTGTGACTGGGTTATGAGCAGCATTGTTTGCTAAAGGTAAAGCTGGGTACATACAGTCATCGTTTAGGTCAATTAGGCTTCGTTCATCAACTGGGAATGTGCAGTGACTGTTACCGAAGGTGCAGTGCTTATTCACTGTACCCTTTCTGCTCCCGAGGTGTGTTTGCTCCCAGCTGAACCGTGGCTTTTTGGGGGTGGGATGCTGTGTGGCAGGGCCCACCCCAGGACATTTCCGCCTGTGCTTTCATTCACAGGATGTGCTCGTAGCACTCGTGTCGGGGTGGGCTGGGAATTGGAGTGAGCGCATTGCTCTGCAGGGCGTGTGTGCTTATTATGTGTTGTGTTCTGCAGGGTGTGTCGCTGGCTGCACAGGGCATTGAACACAACTGCCGTTCAGGAAAAGGAAAAAACACTGCAGAGAATGAAGAGAAAATGTTATAAGGCATTTTAAAAATATAAATAACAGCGTGTGAGGAAATCTTTCTGAAGGAACAGGATGCGCATGGAGATGAAGAATTCAAATACAAGTGCTGTGCTAAGTATAATCAGTAATGAAAGTTCAGCCCTTCCTCTTAGGATTTTGGTAAGCTGCATGTTGGCAGTACTTTCCAAATTCCAAGGAACAAAAAAGCAAACTTGAAGTGTTGTCTTAAAGAACTTAAGTCTTTAAGTTAGTATGTGTTATTATTATCACATATGTTATGCTGTCCATCTATTTTTGTGAGATTTGACATAAAAAACAGAGTAGACTAAATTCATATCTACTCAATTTACTTTGTAAGTTCCTTCTTTATTGAGTAGGTGAGCTTTTTCCTTTAGAAGACATAACAACAATCTCTCTTCTTCCTTCTCAATAGGCAGAAGAAATAATCTAATTATTTGATAGATCACAGGGCTGGGTACAACTGCCATGTGTATGTTTGAGTATGGAGAAGGGGGTCTGTGCAGCCACACTGCCTCTTCCTTGTCTTATGACAGTGAGCAAGCACATTGGTGGACAATGCTAAGGGGAATCTGCCACTCTTAAAGCCCCTAGAAAATTTACCCTGGTTTTAATACAATTTCTCTTCATACGTTTTCAAGTTTGTTTCCTGGCACCTTTTGGGTGCAGGGAATTTACAATGGGAAAGTCACAGCAAGCAGAATAATTTGTGTTTGATTTCTTTTTCCACTATGGAAATGAACTCCACAAGGAAGTTTCAGCACCTGTCACAGGCTTACCTCACGCTTTCAGAGCATCCTATATTGGTGAGTGTTCGGTGTAGTTCAGGAGATTGCAAACACCCGACCAAAGGTCATGACCAAATGCAAGTTAACAGTTAACTAGGGTGAAGTCCTGTAATAGAGGACTTTGAACACTAAAAGGGTCAGATCTCAAAGAGATTTGGGATTAGCAGCAAGGGAGAGTTGAGGATTAGAGTCTGATTCTCAAAGGCATAATGCTCTCAAGCAAGTTAAATGCCTAAAATTCCCTGTACACTGGAGAGGAATAACTCAGAATCTCAGGGTTTGAGTGCCCTTAACCTGTCCTCAGAGTGGTGAGATGCCTACATCAGGCAGTAGAAAATGCTCAGGAGAAGGGGACCTATGGATATCTCACTGTGGAACTCATGCAGGACCAAAAAAGTGTTTGCTTATGGGTTTAAGTAACACATTTGGCATCAACATCTAAATTAGTCTTGTCAGTGAAAATATGCCTGGCAGATGAGCCACCCTTCTGTTTTAAATACTCACCAAGTGCTGGAGAGCACTGCCCTTGAAGTCAATTCTGGAACTCTGAACAGGGAGTGCCCTGAGAAACATGAGGGCATACAGGGAAGGGATAAAAATGTACTCTGCCCAGCTTCTGAAAGCTGAGCCGTGGTTTAACCAGGAGCATAAGATTTCTGGTGTCAGAATAGGGTGACTGGTTAGGGCTTTTAGCTGGGAAACAGTGACGATACTGACAGTACTTAGATACTGGTGTAGGGATCCATGACTCACTAATGTTAAATACCTGTAAGTCCTCCTGAGAGTCCCATTCTGCTGTGTACAGCATGCCTGGGAAATTGAGTCCTTAAGACCTTCATGGCAAAACCCCCCATCTGACTTCTGGATGGACATAGGCAAGAAGTAGATGACAGAATTCAGCCCACCCAGAGCAGCTGGGCACAGAAAGGCACCAGACCTTGTGGCGCCTAAGGAAGCTTTCCCCAGAAGCTGTAGGCACTTACAGCATCTGACGTAGCTGAGGAGGGGAGGCAGAGCTTTCCTGGGTTGCTCTCATGAGCACAGGCGCCAGCAGTCTGCAGAAGTTGCACTTTGGTGCCTGAGTGCTATTTTGGATCCCTCCCAGAGACTCTGCATCGACACAATCTCCGTGGGCACTCAGTGCACAAGCTCAGCAGGGACTGGGGTTGCTGTGCCTCACTCGTTGCATCAAGACTGACCTCAGAATGGGTGGCTTCTTTAGGTATGAGCCGTGGAAGCCAGCTCAGGCACCCACATGCAAGTTAGGCTGTGCTCAGGTCTAGCACAAGGGAATGCTCTCCCATGGCCAGCAATGCATGCAAACCAGCTTTTTAAGAGGGAATCAGTATGTGAGGGCACAGCAGCACTGGGTCATCACGAAGACCCTCAGGCAGTAAACAAGTTAACCAAAAAAAACCTTGGCAAGGAGGAATTTTCCAACTGGGCAGTGGAAATTTTGTTGGAAGACTTGCCAAACCCTACTGCCACTCTCGGGGGGCAGCCAGTGCTGCTGTTGCAGCTGAGCAGGTTCTCACCCATCACTGGGCCCACTGGAGCGGGCAGTGTGCTTGAAATGTCAGATAGCACTTCACTGACTGACTTGGCATGTCCTCTCTGCTGCCTTATCAGCATTCTCAGTGGTTTCCTCCAGATATTGTGTAGCGTTCAGGGAGCTGAGTAAGCCCAGTGGGACTTTACAGACAAGAGGTATATACCTATTTTTTCATCTTTTTCATAGTAAGGATATGGATTTTTAATTGCTGCCTCGCCTGCAAGTGGGACTTGTGTTTTCCTCATTCTCACTTGGTCTCTTGGCAGGGCTGTGATGGTCAGTGGATTGGGGAGGTTTTGTCAGTGCTAAAGAATTTGCTGCAGAAATCAGGGCGTGGCTAGAAAAAATCTTATAAAAGAGGTTTTATTAACCCTCTAATGAATTAAGCCAGAAATCGTTGTCCCTGGCCATGTGTTGGTTTCACCTGGAGTTCATGTACTCTGCAATTTCTAAGTGTCATTGTTAGGGTATAATTTAGGGAACTGGGAAAAAAGGAAAGCTGGCACATAGGCAGGCTTGTGCAGGAACTTAGAGGTGAGGATAAGTTTCAGCTCATGGCAGAAGCTAAGAGGAGATGTACCTGGGGAGCTGAGTCATCAAAAATTAAGCTCAAGTGAAGGGTCCCTTTCAAACGACAATGTGCAAAATCAGAAATCACTAAACCAAAGTGACTTGAACAAAGCAACAGAAAAACAGTTCCAGCAAATTCCTCTGTCCTTTAGAGGACACCAAGCTCAGCAGTCTCCAGATGTCACCCTTGACAAAGACCCCTTTCACCCTGTCTCCTGTGAGGCCACTTCATGGTTCCTTGCTCAGTTTTCTCGCAGAAGAAAAAACAAAATCCTGCCCTTCTCATGCCGTGATGATAAGCCTGGAGTTAGCCAGGATTTATTTTAATTGGACTTTTTAACTTTTTTCCTGGCACTTTAAAGTTTAGGAACAGAAAGGATCAGTCTGACTCAGAGACTGGGATACTTCCAAACATTAATCTTAGCTGCCTTAAGTTAATGTAGTTTGGCTCTGGTGCATCCTATGGTTTAAAGATGTCTGTACCCTTTCATCTCTGGGGTCAGAGGCTACTAAAGGCAACATGTCAGAGACTTGAGCAGATTGTGATTGCCTGGCATGCAATCTACAGGTATTCAGTGATGTTCTGTGAGTAAGAAGGCCTAAAAAATATCCATATTCCATTCTCCTGAAGCTCGTATTTTATCATTCTGCAATATTGGTTGCCAAAATTATAATGCCCAGGAAAATTCTTTGGCCTGTTCTCAGTCTGAAATATATATATAGGTTTGGGTTATCACAGAATTGAGCCCCAGGTAATAAACCTTGGCACATTGGGTTGGATACAATATTTAGCCCCTTCCCTTTTGGTTGGTTTCATAGTATGGGTTTAACAAACACATAAAGATGACTTTCCTGTTCATCGTGATTTTTCCAGCACTGAAATATGAATCTTTCATCATTTGTGTTTCACTTTCTTCCACTCTCCATCCCAAATGTTTCCATTCTACGGTAACTATTTTCAAATTTTATCCAGTCTTTGAGGGTGTTACACTCAAAGTATTTGGTGTTTCCCTGTCCCTTCCTCATCGTCTTACTCACACGCTCTCTTCCCTGAAATCATCATGGGAACAACCCTATGCAAAAAAAAAAAAAAAAAAAAGAGAGAACTTTCCAATTCTACTTATTCCAATGGAATTTCCCTGATGCCCTTTTACCGTATCAGTGTCTGTTTTTTGCTGGTGACAGTCGTGTGAACAGCGTCAGAAAAATGAAAACTTCATTACAAGGGCATTTGCAAAGGTTAATGTTGGCCTAATGAAACCAATTTTCCTAGATTCCCTCTCAGGCCTATGTGCAGGGAAAGGTTTCCTCCAGAGGCAATTCAGAGCAGTAGCCTCATTCCACGGAGAACACAGGCTATCCAGAGAGATTAACTCCCTAAGCCTAAAACTTAACAGCTTAAAAAGATTGAAATCCACTCTTGTCCAAGGGAGTTACAGCAGACATGTATCTAATCCCACTGTTGTAGACTTGTGCCTTTTGTGCTGACATGGAGAGAGATGTTCTTGGTTCAGTGACCACTAGTTTGTTGTACAGGACCACATCCCTCACTCCTCTTCCCAGCTCTGAGCCAATTTTCTAAGCAGTTCTGAGCCGGGAGCCCTCCAGCCTTAGTTTTCTGCTTGGGAGATTGTGTAAATCATTATGTTAATTAATGTAAGGCCTTCCTCCAGGAGGACAGAGATTTGATGGACTTTTGGTGGACACTCAACCACTCAGTGTTAGCAAGGCTTGAAGTTGAGCTGTTGGCTTGTGACAGCGTGGGTTGACAAAAGGCAAAGTACGAGAAGTCAGACACGAGGCTTTCCCACGCTGCAGGGAAATTTTCTGTGCCCATTTTACATTTTGCTGTTTCCCCACAGCAGGAGCTGGAACAGCCAGGCCGGCGCTGGGAGCGTACGATGACAAACGACACAGTGTGTTCAGTTGCCATCCGGAGGCTCGTCAGAGTGACAAACTGGAGCTGCAGAAGACAGAGATGAGTCATGACTGGAGCTTTATGTAAATGGGGAACCTCTTGCGTTTCATCCCGTGTACCAGCAGGGCTACGTAAAGTTCACGTCAGTGACGTTGCGTTCCTGTGTGCCCTCTGACTGCGAGGCAGGGCAGGGAAACGGGGTAAGGTGACTGTGGTTACCCCAGAGAGGGCAAAAGGTCAGAGCTGGTAGTGAGCCCCTGGAACAGAAGATTTCTTCCCAGCAGCAATGCCCAGAGAAAATTTTCTATTGCGTTTTCCTGTTTATTGCAAAAGTGATTGAGCCACTGATTGTCGGTTCTGAGGGGGAAATATTGAATTTAGGCAGAACGTTCTCTCGCTGGAAATAAGTCAGTTTTAGAGTTTTAGTTAGATTTATGGGTCATGTCTGTCATAGCTAAGAAACTAATTTAACTTATCCAAAGCATGAGAAAAAGCCCTGCTGCTGAGTGGCCTAATGCTGCATTCCCTGTCCTAACAGCCTTGTGTAGGCAGCGTGTCCCAGGCAGGAGCCCTGAGGAGGAGTGGAAGCGTGAAAAAGCAGCGCAGTTGAATTGTGTGTCTCTCCAAAGCCACAGATAATATTATTTCAGGTAGAATGCCAAACTCCCTGACTCACCCATGCAAAAATCACGCTGAAGTTTACTGAAGACAATGGAATTAATCTAGTGTAAAACTAACCTGAGAGAGAATGCCAACCTCCAAAATGTTGACCTCTTTAGCTGTTTTATTTCTAGAGTGCCATGACTCATGTATGTGTATGGTGAGCAGATAGTTCAGCTGCTGAAGATGACTGCAAGGAGCCAAAAGGTGTGAAAAAGCTGACAAACTTGAAAGGATTTCTCTTGCCTCAGTTATGTTGCTTCAAATCAGAAGGAAGATTTAATTGACTCTGGTGGGAGTTTTGCTTGAATAAGGACTTAGGAGCTGAAGTGAGAGATGGAAAAAAATGTACCTTGCTAGCCCAGAGCTCACAGATGAGTGACTCTCTTCATTTACTCCATGCAATTCTCTTCAGGGAGATGCAAGTAACTTCCCTCAAATAATTTCAGAGCCTATATCACTTTCTTTTTTCTCAGTATTCAGCACATTTCCTCTTATATTTGATTCTGTTTCTTTATCTGTAGGTATTATCTGACTAATACACTATACAAAATTTTTCACATCCCTCACAGTCGTTCTAATTTGATAGTGCTCGGTACATTTGTTTTGTTACCTTTGTTTCATTCTTTTCCCTCTTCTAATTGATTCAGACATCTATCTGTGGCAAGCAATCCTACCTATTTTAACCCTTCTCATATTAGTATTGCAGCTACAGCATCAATGTGTGCTTTGACTTCCAGAGAAGCCTGCTGTAAATTTTCCAGACGATGAATTGATGAATTTCCAGGTGATGAATTGATTCAACTCTAATTTTTCACTGAATTTAAAGGTCAGTCTTATGATGCTAAGAGCTCCTCCATGAGCTGAGTCCTTCATATATTTTTGCTCTTTTCATTACCTGTTCCACACTGTGTCCCACAGTGTAATGGCTAATAATTGAGCTCTTTTCAATGGTGTGGCTCCTGCTCCATTGAAGGTAGGACTTTTTTCTCAGCAGAAAGCTGACTCATAAGGTATGCTGCTTTCTATCCTTAGAAAAAGTGAGTCACTAATGGATTTTTCATTATACATTCAAGTACCATAGACTGAAATTTTGTCCTACCAGTCTTGTCCTGAGAAATTGTTTGGAAGTCTTTTTGATTTGGTATTTTAGTTATGTCTCATTGAGGCCCTTGAGATACAATAGATGCTGTACAAGGAGCTGTTTTGTATCATATGCTATGAATATTCTCATTAACTTCAGCAGTGTCATGGTTTCACTCTGTGTGCTGTGTGCTTCCTTAGCTAAAAACACATAAAACTGCCTTACACCTGCATCATGACATGTTCAGTGGCTGTTTTCACTCGACACAAAGAGTTGTTTTTTAGAGCCGTGCAAAAGCTGAGAGAGCTGGAACATAAATGAAGTAATATGAATCCCATTGGTACTATTTCATTAATAGAAATAGTCCATTTGTTCAGGCAATACCAATTTGGTTTTCTTTCAGGCAAGCAATGAAGATTCACCACTTCTCACGATGGCCCAGGACAGAAATCTAAATGTTATTGTTTCCATTCTATAAACAAAGGAATTAAGGCTGGGGGAGATTAAGTTGTGATAGGGAGGCAGTGGGAATATTGTGGATGGAACCCAGGAGTCCTGTATGATTTTTTTTTCCCCAATGTAACAACATTTTGCATGAAAGATTTTGTTGTATTTACAGTCATTGCTATTTAACTTTGAGTGATGTTGATGTGAACGAGCATCTGGGAGAATCTGTGCAGAGTTGCAGTTCACAGGAGGGTCCCAGCTTTTGCCTGTCCTTGTTGTATTCTGTTAAATTGGCTTTGCAGGAGGCTTTGAAGGGGAGGTTCTGACTCTCTGTGCTACTGACAGGAGCTGTTATTTAAAACTGCGTGATGAAGATGCAAAAGGGATGCTGCCAGGGTGGTTGCTTTGTTCTTCACTACACAGAAGTGGATATGCTGCAATGACAAGTTTGTAAATCATAGTTAGTTCCGTTCTCACACCACCCAATAACCTTACAATCTCCCTGTCAACTTCCTGAGGACCTTGGGAAGCTATAATTTGTGATAAAAATGGGAGTTGAAATGTTATGTGTATATCAAAGCTGAAAATTTGTGGCTGGCTGACCTTTTCATTTTGAGCAAATGCACTCATTTCCTTTGCGTTGCTTACTGTTTCCTTCTGGAGCTTGGCACAATAGGAAATCCTCCATGATTGTTCTCCTTAATCAGTGGCTCCATTGTGCCGGCTGCTGTTCCTTTCAGGAGCGGTGCTTCTCATGGAGCATCGCTCTCAGGGCTGTCAAGCATCAGTGCCCCAGAAACTCAGATGCTCCGTTTCAGAGAGCACACCGGGAGCAGTGTGTGCTAAATTCAGTGTGCTGTCAGAGCAGGGAAACAGCCCCCTGATTTTCAGTTCAGAAAAAAAGCACTCACTGGGTTTTACAGTGATATTTCCCAGTGCTTGTGATTAGGCTTAGATGAATAATGAAAATGAGGGGTTCGTAAATTTAGATTCTGCTTCGTTTCAGTACGTGGGGGAATGTCATTTGTTGTCATGTCACTGCTAATATTTGCATAGTCATCTGACAATTATAAAGCAGGCGTAGGAATCTTTAGGACAAATAAGTTCTCCAGAAATATATTCTGCAATGCCTACTAATTATGACTAGCACATCATTTTTCATTTTCTTTTTCATTTCTCTTTGTCATCCAGTCAAGAAGTTCTACATTGTGACTGTACATCCCACACTGCAGATGATGTAGCATTTGTATACATGCTAAAAATTAGGCAAGTATTTAAGAATAAAACTTGCGTTGGCAATCGCTTAAAACAGTTTGTGAAATAAAAGTAGGGCTGAAGTTGCCAAAAAGATTATTTGTATTGGTAACCTCGGCTTTGTAAAGCATAACATAAACAAAAACATAGTGACAGGTCGGTGCTCAGGAAAAGCTGATGCCTCACCAAGTCTTATCTTTTGTTTCCTGTTGCAGCACGGAGGTGTTGACCTCATGTTCCTGCACATGCAATGTGCAAAAAGCTCGGGGTTCATAATTCTGTGTTGGCACAAATAAACAGTTTTTGCCTGTTGCTGTTGATTTTCTGCTGTCCTGCTTTTCTCCACTGAAGCTGATGTCTGTGGGGAGCCAGGTAGCCAGGCAGTTCCTGCAGGCATTTCACAGTACATCCAGTTTTTTGCTTTCCTATCACATGGCTTTCAAGTGCAGCTTGCAATGAAAAGGAGCAGCGTTCAGAGGGCTGTAGACCGTGTGTAACCCACTCCTTAGGCAGAAAGTTCCATGAGAAGCTGGAGAGGGCTTTGTATGACAGTATGGTTAACAAAAACATCGTGAATGCCAGGATAGGGCTTCATGCATTTCTACTGGAGTCAAATCTCTAGGGAAATGAGGTTAGTGGCAGTGATGATGATGATGATAATAGTAAATAATGCACAGTCCCCTTGGATCTTGGCTGACTATCAAGACAGACTTCCTGATGATGAGATGCATCTGTCTGTCTCCAGTCTCTTCAAGGTATCTGCAAGGCACCATTTTTTTGCAATTACAAAGGACTGCAGATGAGAACATGCACCATAAGAAGCAATCCAGGAGCATTTGTCCCAGACTTCTGTCTCTGATTTCCATAATTGTTCTCAACTTCTCAGACATTAGCAAGCCAAATCTCAGAACAGCTCTGTCAAGTGCTGACAGGGGCAACCCAGAAGCCTCCAGGCTTTTTGTTTTGCTGGTCATGCTGTGCCGTGTTTGCATGAGGATGAGACAAGAGGGGGAGAGGTACCTGTCACATCCTACTAGGAATAGGTGGGAGTCACTGAATAGTCTGTTTGCTTCCAGTGGGGACACTCTGCAAGAGCACTTTGCCAAGGGGATTCTTCATGAAAACTGCAGAAAGCACCTGCCCCAAACTGCACCACCGCTGTCTGGGGAAGGGGCTCTCTGCAGTTGTCAAACGGAACTGAAGCAAGACCACAGTGATGTTTGTGGCTTTTCTCTTGGCCTGTTGCTGGCAGTGTCAGGTAGAAAAGAGGAAGGGCAGCCCTGTGGGCAGGGCTGGTTTGGTTGCAAAAGGTCTGGTCTCACCCCAGACCGCTGCTCTCTCTCCTAAGCCACTGGCTTAGTTTCTCCCAGTAAAATGGGACCAGCTGTTTTCTCCTTCCCCCCAGGTGCCATATGGGCCACTCTGCTTTCTAAGAGAACAAAAACCATGTCTGCAGGAATACCTTCTTTGCTGTTTCAGGGAACTCCAAGTTTAATTCCAGCAAGTGATTAGGCAATAGGCTTTGGCAATAGCAGGACAGACCTCCCCCCAACACATGGACTTATGACCTTTCTGTGTGAGAGCAAACAAAGTCCAGCACATCTCAGTGCGCTCAGGTATCACTCAAAAACATCTCTTCATCTGCTAAAGTCCAAATGGAAGTTGGTATTTGGGATCACAATATACTTCTGCACTCTCCTATCTAATCACATACTCACCTGAGGTTGGACTAAATGTTTGTTTTGATTGTTCTCCACATACTTGATAATGAGGAAGCAAAAGCTCCTTGGCCCATCATCTCTCATTCTTGGGCTGGTTTATTGTTGCTGATTTTCATGATTTTATCAGTGGTCTTGTGATATGGAGCCATTCAGGTTTACTCACAGGTGCATTTATCATTCTACATGACCTATTTAAATTATGTACAAAGGAAAGTAACCTTTGTCCAAGGCAATTGCTCTTGATTCTTTTTTTCATAAGCCGCTGTTTATCAGTGTTGTAAAATGGGGTCACTTTTCATGACATTTATGTTAGAAATTGACTCTAGATTCAATCCCATGAATTACTTTGTCCCAGATACACTAAGAAATTAGAGGAATTTTTCCTTCTGGTCTCCCCTAGAAGCGAAGAAGGTTTCTTGAGCACACAGAACACTAGCAGGGTAGCGTGCATGAAACCTGTAGATCACTCTCAACTGAAATTTTAGAGGAGCTTTATTATCTAGCTCCTGCTGATAGCACCTGAAAACCTTGACAATCTCATCCTCAGACTGCATTGAGCTGTCAAATAGAAACAGCAGGTTATGTCCTAGAAAGCTACAGTGAAAGTGGCAGCTTCCTGAGCCCATGAGATGCTCAGGGCTGGGATAGTGAGGGTGGCTTAGGTGGTCTCTGTTCTGCCTGCAGGAGCATTTGAAGGAGGAATGGGGAATGAGTGCTCGTGGCACTTCCAAGGCAGCCCTCTCCCAGTGGAAAATTGCCTGGCAAACAGAGCAGCTTTAGAACTCCACTGGGTAAGTCTGTCACCTCACCTCTCCCCCTACTACATGTAATGCTCTGGCACTGTAATTGCCACATAAGCCATCAGGTAACACTTTTGCCAGAGGATTTTTTTTTCCAGCCTTTGAAAAAAAGTTAAATATAACCATTCATCTCCTACAGACAGAGAAACTGAGGCACAGAAGATGTGAAGGACTTGTACAAGGTTAGGCAGCAAGTCACAGGCAGTAAATCACCAGGTGTCCTGATTTCCTTTTACCCATACGAATCCCTAGAACTCACTATCTCCTATAATAAAGCTTAACTCAGAGTCTTATTTTGAAATGTAATTAATATGCAAAGTGCTTTGATCCCCTTTGATGGAAGATTCTATGTAATTTGCTATCATATTTTAAATTAATACCTCTAACTGTTATGTAGCAGTAAAATGAAATATGGATAATTCATTTGCTATTTTTAGGGAAAGGACTGAGTATTTTACCCCAGGAGTTTTAGGTTACAGACATTTTAAAGAGAAGAGCGGTGAGATTTCTGCTGCTGTCGAAACACTTAAAAAGTGAGGATTAGCAAATATACAGTGTGTTCTGGGATACTGCCTTTGTAGGGGTGAGTTCCCCCAAGAGGATGACTAACAGCAGGATGTGGGACATAATTTGCATGTTCTCTGACTCTGCTGCAATCATTTGTGTATTGGATACTTGAATT
The DNA here is from genome assembly GCA_035041135.1 of Platyrinchus mystaceus. NCBI lineage: Eukaryota > Metazoa > Chordata > Aves > Passeriformes > Tyrannidae > Platyrinchus > Platyrinchus mystaceus. The sequence goes on from JAWWLV010000030.1 coordinate 15,734,984, forward strand.
ATACATTACACAGAAGGTCGCCCACTTGCCAAGCTGACAGCCCTGCTGAACAGTGCAGAGCCCTGGATGGGGACTGATGTTATTTCAAGAAATGGTTAGTGTTGGGTTCAAAAAGAAATAGCTCTGGGGGTGAGAGGACTTGGAATTTGTCACTGAATACTTTGGGGGTTGTTTACTCATTCTGCACCACTCTGACTTTCACATTTTTTGCATCTGCTTCTATTCTTCTCCTGAGGTGAATTTAATGCTGTTGGTAGATGCCATAAGACATCCCTACAGGCTCCAATGCTCTCTCTGTACAGGAGATTCAAGCCTGGGGAGTGGCAGATTCCCCCTGCTCTGCCTGCTAAGGCTGCCTCTGGTTTTTCACAGAATCACAGAAGGGTTCAGGTTGGAAGGGTTGGTGGGTCACTGGTCCCACCCCCCTGCTCAAGCAGGGTCATCCCAGAGCACACTGCACAGGACTGTGTCCAGATGGTTCTGGAATATCTCCAGTGAGGGAGACTCCACACCCTCTCTGGTCAATCTGTTCCAGTGCTCAGTCACTGCACAGGAAAGAATTTCTTCCTCACGTTCAGATGGAACTTCCTGAGCATCACCTTCTTGTTGCCTCTCATCCCTGTTTTCTTAAGAAAACAAGACACTTCTTTGCTCTCATTGCAGCCTATTCGAGCTAGGTTTCTTCACTGACAGAAAGATACCAGTGGTGCATTTTCTGCTAACCCACTCAGAAAAAGCCCCAAAAACTACTAATAAAAGCCCACAAACTCATTTTTGTAGATCGCCTGTCCAGGAGGAAAGATCTGAAAGCATTTCCCATCTCAGAGAGCCAGCATCTCTGAGAAATAATCTTTCACATATTGAAATTCAATGAGAGAAGTAGCGATCACTTTTCCCCTTTGAAATATTTTCTGTCAGTACTGACCACAAAAAAAAAAAAAAAGGAAATTATTCTAAACTAACTGACAGAATGCACTCATCTAATCATCTGATTAGCTTTCTTGCTGGTTGTCACACTACCTTGCTGTACCTTGGCTTAGAAGTCAAGGCCTTTGGGGCAATGTTTATGTTTTACTGGCTCATTTGTGTGTACAGGTCCCAGTTATATCCAAACTCAGAGGAAAATGCCATTGGCAGGTGATGCTTTGTGACCTGCCCTCAAGGTGTAGACTGAAAGTTGCTGGCTTATGGAAGAAGCTTTCTGAGGCATCAGGTCACAGCTGAGGTGTCCAGGCTCCTGAGGATCTGTTGCCAGTCATGGACAGGACATGATACAGCCAGGAAAAGCAGGAAAACCAGGGTTGCCAGGCCCTGCTCATGTTGCATGGTCAGCTGTCCTCCCAAACTCTATTTCCCAAACAAAAATGTTGTATTTAGTAACAAGTTCCAATAAGCTGAACTCATTCCTGTGGCTCTCTTCTGCTTAGGATTGGTCACCACTGAAAGCCCCATGACAGTGGGAACCATTTTATCAACTGCATTCTTCCAAAACCTGTTTTTCAGTTGGGGTCCATAGAAAAGATGTGAACAATTTTCTTCAGTATTTCCACTGAGAGCTCAAATCTTTTAGTTTCATTAGACCACATTTACATTTCCCCTTCCCTTTCCTTCCCTTCTGCTAAACCCATGCTGAGAAAGCAAATTGGTTGGTTTCAAAGTCTGAATTGAAGCTGCAAAACCCCAATGAGGACCTTTGAACCTTTCCCTATGGCATGATATGTTTCTCTCCCTGTGCTCTGAGGACTCCTGGCTGACCATCAGAGCTTTCAATATAAGATGTGTTATGATGAGTAATGCTAGATCTGCTTATCTTACTGAAGTCCCAGATGCCTCCAAGGCAGGTGGATTTCTGGGAAGGTGACCATGTGCCTCATAAACAGTGTCAGTAGAAATCAGAATCTCTCATCTTCCCTTAGGCACAGAAGTGAGGATCTGTTCACACAGTTGCCTGCTCTCCTTCCCACTGATCCAGGCTCTTGCCTGATGGAACAATGTTGTTCCATTGAGTCTAACCCACTATTCCCAAATGGATTCCCCCGAAGACTATAAACGCTCCACTCCCAGCCTTATCCAGGTATAGTGTTTGGCATGGCATGTGCTGCTGATCTGTGTGGGGGCAGTGGCTCTGTGGCCCCCACAGTGGCTCAACACAATATTCCAATGGACTCCAGGGAAACTGCAAACGTTTACACCAGGCAAAAGGCTGGCCCAGAGCAGAAATTCAGATATTTTGTCACTGACACTTTATAAACAAAAGTCATTGGTTTCAGTGTAATGTGCCATCCTCCTATTTCTAAGTAAAAGATACATCACAAAATCCTCAAGGGGTAAGGCTGTGTGAGTAATAGCAATGGCACAGAGCCTGCATCCCAACCAGCAAGCCAAACCATATTCCAAGAAAATATTTCTAAGTTACGAAAGTTGCGTAAGAGTGATTATTATTTTTAAAGTACAAAAAACAAAGTCCAGTTACTAAAAAAGCAAACACGTATTTTTAGCCTTGCTGGTCTCTTGATCTCAGGCTAATGAGAACCATCTGCTCTGGGACTGGCTGACGTTCCTGGTAAATAACCTTTCGCTGCAACATTCCAGATGTTTCAAAGGCTTCTTTGCGAAGGAGCGTTTGTCTCCCTGCCTGTCAGTCTCCCTTTCTGCCTTTCCTGTCCATGTTTACTTCAGGAATATATATTCCTTTATTAAAAAGTTTTTGTTAAAAATAGCTTGTCAGGATTTTTGGCTAATCTTCGTCAGAATTCTTGCCTGCTAGCAGAGAATGAAAACTTTCATTCCTTAGGGCTGAAAGACTAAATTGGAGATTGGAGAAAGAAGATGAAAGATTCAGACTAAAAAACCCACCAAAACTTGGAGATGGATTTCTACCCCATCTTGATCCCTCTGAGGATTCCAGATATTGAACAGGCACGTTTCTTTTGGTAGTGAGAATTTTTAATGTGACAGACTTTTATGGAATGCACAAATGTACTTTATATGAACAAGATACCTCTCTACAAAACCTTTGCATCTCATTATGTAAAAGAGTCTTCTGGTTTGCTCTGCTGTCTTTGGTGTGATATATACTGGTATAGGATATTTCCTATGCAAAGGAAAAGATCCCTGGATATATTTTTGTCCCAAGTGAGCTAAGCTGAGCCAGGAGGGTGGAAGGAAAAAAAGGGGATTTAAAACCATCCTTTAACCTTTCTGTTATCTCCACCTGGAGTCTGTCTGAAATCTGATGTGTTACAGCTTCATTAATGCTGTAACTTGGGCTGGGTACAATTAGATAAGAAAAGGTTCAGTGTCAAACCTCCCACTCAGGTCTCCAAGATGATATCTATATCAACAGCAAAAGGTGCTGCTCAGGAGTAATGAATCCTTACTCAGAAGTAATTACCCTGGAGAATGTACTCTCCAGTGGGTAATTCCTTTGTTTTAAAAATTTCGTGTCACTGCTAAAGAGTAAAAGCTCTAGAAGGTACAGCAGAGTCTCTCTGATGGTTTCTGGAGGATTTGGGGCTGTGAGGCTCCGCAGTGCTCTGCTGTGGCTGGGGCATTGTGATTGCAAACTCCAGTTCTCCGAGGTTCTGTGGGATGGGACATGCAGCAGAACTGATCTAGTAAAGGGTTTTTAGCAATCTGTCCTTTGTTCTTTTGTTGCCTGTTATCAAACTTGTTTCATTAAAAAGGCTTCCTGAGCTTGGGGGTTTTGTGTGTGTTAATACTGGTAATATGATTTAAATATTCTGATGATTCATTTTCACTCCGGAGAGCTGAATCAGCCACGGAGAACTTAACTTGCTTCTCCCAAACCACTACCTTTTCCATCCTTTCTCGTCATTTCTATACGAGAATGATTCATGCTCCTCTTGTATTTACCATTTGACAGTGCGCCTGATTCCTTTAACCAATTTCGCTTCTTGTTCCTCTTTTTCAAGAAAAAAAAAAAAGAGTGCTGAGGGAAGTATAGTGATTGTTGATCGATGAGACATATCCCACTGGTGAACCTGGCACGTGAGCTAAACTTGAACTGGACAGAGAGGAAAAACAGAGGAAAAAAAACTACCTTGAATTAATAAACTGATCGGAGCCCAAACTGTGAAGTTCAGCCCCTGGCTCACATTTTACATATTTTCGAAATTCTGCTTTTTAAAGTGAGGGGTTGTGTTCAAATATAACCAGTATAATGATTTCTTTTTATTAACAGTATTTTATGTAGTTATTCAATTCTAATTTGTTTTCTCTGGTGCCTGATTATGGTTGTGACTGGCTCAACCAATTAACTGGGAGATGGCATTAATTATTGATTTACCTGATTACATGTGAGAGTTCTTGGAGATGGCCAGAAGACATATAAGAACATAGGGAAATAATTATGCCAGGCCTTGGGAAAACAGCTGGACTCTTGTCCCCCAGTTTCCATCTGAGACACTGTGTTTCTCAGCACAACCTTGCAGTAATGAGATCAGTTTTAAACTCAGAGAACATCTCTGCCTTCCCTGTCTCACTGCCAGTGCAGCCCCTCAGCAGACCCAGGGTCCCTGTCCAGCTGAAGCTGTGGCCATCGTGGTGCTCTCTGGCTGTTCATGGCATCCAGGAGCTGCCACGCTCAAAGGAAAATATCCCTCAGCTTTCAATCCCTTCCATTTTAGGGCTCCCCTCATCCTGCTGCTTTTACGTGATTTTATTGGGAAGAGAGTTTTTTTATACCACAGCAGATGTAAAAAACCACTCTCTCAGAAGTGTGTTCCTGCGAGTGTCCCTTTGGCTGGGCCTCTGTCTAAACAGAGCTCTGGATTTTGTGCAGCAGCCGAGGTGAAATCACAGCCTGTGACAGGCTCCAAGAGCCACAGGGCGTCTGTCCACACGTGTGGCCACCCCCAGGAGAAACATCCCATGTTTGGGCAAATTCACTTGAGCCAATGCTGCTCTATGACCTCACTCCTCGTTCATCCCCACCAAGAAACAGTTTGTCCAGCACTTTGAAGAAGGGCAGAACAAACACTAGTTGGACTCACCTGAAGGTTTCACAGCAAGGCAGTGAGATCAGCTCAGTGCTGAGTTCCATGGAGTCAGGTGTGCCATGAGCAGCGTGGGAGGGTCATGGGTGGTCGTGACAAGGCATTTCATGGGCAAAGAAATGGATCATTAGATTCCTCCCTTGGATATCATGTCCTGTCCCACTCCACTGACACTGAGAGGACACTACACTGTGAGTCACTCTGCACCGTGTGTTCTCATGTACTTCTGAAAACAACACAGTGGGCCAAAGTTTGGCTTTTTCCACAGCCTAAAGGTTTTCATATTCTAAACAGTTAAGTGTTATTCTCTCCTATGACTAATGCTGTGTTTTCACTAACCGCTATTACACACAAACATCACCTCACTCTATCACATGAGAGAATCATGTCATATTGCAAACATTTTCACAAACTGCATAGCAGAAAATGAATAAAGCAGTTCTGAAATTAATATTATGGGGGTATTTTTTAACAGTTACAAACTGAATAAAAATATTGGCTAAACACCTTGGGAGCTTATACTAAGAGAGCACAGAAAAAGGTACATGAGTAACAAAGGGACTCAGCTGGAACATGTGCAATGTAATATCCACTGGGATTTCTTTGTGCCTTGCTTCCCTTACAAGTTTCTGTATATTTTAATATCCCTTTTTATGAAGTGTCACTCCTGGACTCCTGGGTCCCCACAATGAGTTACTCCATAATCCAAGAATGCAGGAATCATGGATTTTGATAACAGAAATCTCACTCTATTTCAGAGAGTTTCCAGTTGCTTTTGCTGTTGCATCCTCCCCTTCTGCCCCCTCATCAAATAACCCCTTTTAATGCCATTAGATGGTGAGACAAACTTAGATCTGGAGGATGGCAGAAGTGGCACAGATGAGCAGGGGGAGTACAGCAGGAGGACCTGCCTTCTGGGTCCTTGATTCCTGCACTTAGCACAGGACTTCAGGAGGAGACAGAAATACCTTTCCATCAGCTCTGTGGCTTTCAGCCCTGAAAGCCCTGCATTATTCCAAGCTGGCTTCATCCGCCCAAATTTATTTGTGAGTTGGGAGCAGTTAGTGCGTGTGGGGACTCTGAGCAGGAAACTCTTTCCCACAGTAGCTGGTTGCACTGGATTTACAGAGCCTTGCACCCACGATCTGGTGGGAAGAGATGTAGCTATAACTAGTGGAGAACAGGTTTGTGGTCCCTCCAGGACAGGTAACAAGATGCCAGACTCCAGCTCTACCCCTTCCAGCTCTGTTCCGTCCTAATGGGCAGAGTAATCCCAGGCTCAAAATCAGCCTCTCTGACTGTATGTGTGCCACATACATTTATGAAGCCTTCACCTCTCTGTAAAGATAGAAAGAATGGAAGAACAACCTACAAATGGCAGTGCCTCAGCAGCTCTTATCTCAATCTTTATGAGAGCGGATGCTTCTGGGAATCTGAAGCTCATACATAGTCACTGTGCCCACAAAATGCTGACATCACATGACAAGCAATAAACCCAGAGCTCATGTTTCTGGGTAGGAGAACACGCCTCTCCCAGCTTCTTGGTGCGAGGTACGTCATTTGTTTTCAATTCAAATTCAGCCTCCTCCCACGGAGGCCTTGCCTTACCCTACCAGCCATTAGAGGATGTTATTGAGAAAATACACACTCAAGAAGTAGGAAGAATAATTTCCCATAAGTATATTTTATTGTATATCTAATAGCTTTCATCTTCAAATATGAGAACTTTACAAATACAGTGATTTTATTGAATAAATACCCTCATGCCTTCCACCAGGCATGATTCATAGCAGATTAATAGAGGCAATTAAATGTAAGATTAAATTGCCTAAACCATTTGCCCTACTAAGCTGATCCCAGAGCTGTGAACTGTATCAGTGCCACTAATTCCCAGAGATTTTCCTTTGATTTTGAATATCAAATCCATGGTATCCCAGACTGGCTCTCTAATGTCTGTAATCATGTTAAAAAGCAGCACTAAGCAACTTGCCCGAGGCAGCTCAGTGAGTCACTGGAAGAGAAAGCACAACTTCTGACTTGCATTAGCTGCTCAAGCAGACTTGCAAAATCAGGATGGGGGACTGTCCACGCTGCAAACTTCCCAAGTGTCTTGGGTTTCAGGCCATGACAACCATATGCCAGGCCCTGTGACAGGCAAACACACATGTGCAGGGTCATACGGTGCTGTCCGGGCGCCTCGGGTCGTGTCACCGAGCGGCAAATGCAGAGCTCTGGCTCTGGGGGCCCACAGGAGCATGGATAGTGCTGCCTGCAGCATCAGGAAGTGATGGGAGCTGACAGCAGCAGAGAAAGGCTCGTGGTGAGGAGCCTGGAGTCCAGGCAGTGACCACTGTGGTCTGCAGGACAGGCACCCACCGCTGCCAGTACCTGCTGTCCCCACTTGTGCCACAGCCCCAGGAGCAGGAGGCACTGAGCAGCCTGGGGCAGGCAGGGAAGCAGTGAGCTGAGATTTCCTTAGGCAGGGCTGGGATAAAGGGGTTTTCCTTACTCCCCAACATACATCAGTATCCAAGATGCGTCCTCAGCTGAAATACCCGAGCTGCTCTGCCAACTGTTTTCCACTCAGCAAGGAACACTTATGCATCGGACGTGGCACACGGAAATAAAGAGGTACCAGGTTTTCCAGCCAGTGTCTCCAGGAGTGAGACCCCAACCCCAGCTATTGGGACTGACACTTCTGCCTCCCCATTCCCCCACCTCATGAACTCCAACAAGAAAAATCTGAGGCAGTCTGAGCTCAGCAAACCCTGGCCAAAGGGTTAAATCTCAGGATTTAAATGCATAAAAAATAATGTTTTCATTGCAGTGTGAGTCATCAGTAATTCTATATTGTTTGTGCTACTCACTCCGACCTTTCATCTCTGAATCATTTTTTTCTTTCTCTTTCTCTCTTTCTTTCTTCCTTTCTTTCTTTTTTTCTTTCTTTCTTTCTTTCTTTCTTTCTTTCTTTCTTTCTTTCTTTCTTTCTTTCTTTCTTTCTTTCTTTCT
>JAWWLV010000030.1:15743110-15770734 GCA_035041135.1 Platyrinchus mystaceus
TGTTTCTGTTTCTTTCTTTTTCTGTCTTTATGTCTCTTTTTTCTTTTCTTTCTTTCTTTCTTGTTCTTTCTCTCTCTCTCTCTCTCTCTCTTTCTTTTCCTTCCTTCCTTTTCATTTCCCTCCCTCCCCATGTATCTTTCATTTCTTTTTCCTTCTGTTTCTTGTGAATCTGTGTCTCTGTAAAATCTGTCCAAATATTTACAAAAGGAAATGCTGGGTTGTGAAACTGAATTCAGAGAAAATGTTACACATGCTGAAGAAATGCATCCAGCACGGTTTCCAAATGTTCCCACATGCATTTTTGTTCTGTGTCTCAAGTGTTGAGGCTTGATACTTCATATCTTTATTCAGGCAAAACTTGCACCAAGGGCAGCAAAATCCAGGCTCGGGTCAGGTCCAGTGGTGCTGTAATTCTGGCTTTGCTGGAGCTATTCCATTTGATTTTGGCCATGGGTGACTAGTTAAAAAAGCCTGAATAACCAGTGTTACTGGGTAACTGGTTTGTGCAATGGGCCTGTTCCAGGCCACGGGTTATCTACACTTGTCACCAAGCTGCTGACAAATTGGCCTCCGTGTCAGGCTGTGCAGAAGGTCTCTGCAGCCTCTGTTACCTCTGAGAAACATCAGCCAGGTTGCACTGGGAGACCTGAGGTCTCTGGAGAAAACCAGACAGGTCTTGGGTCCTGCTGAGACAAAGACAACATGCTTGGCTGTGACATGATGAAATTGCCATGCAGTCATTTTCCCAAGAAGTCTGTAATGCCTTGAGTGAGGTCTCACACTCCTGTCGTCATGGACTTGAACATGTTTTGGCAGAGCAACACTGTTAAAGCCCCGGAGGGATAAAGGGAGTCTGCAGTGGGTCCCATCTGCTCAAATCAAAGCATCACCTCCCACCCCCACACTTCACGCTCATATTTCTATTATTATTCTTACAAAGACATTGTGGCCCAAGTGCAAACACGGATTGTTTGGGAGGAAGGGGTTAATTTTGTATTTCCTGGCTTTTGTTAGGGCAGGAAAACTAACCCTTAAGAAAGTCATTCAAGTCAGTCTGAGCTTCTAAAAGCCACTTCGGCCCTGTTTTGTATTTTCCTTTCTTTCATTCTTATGGCAGGTTTATTTAAGAAAAGAAAACAAAAATAAAGCAAGGAAATAGCTAGTCCAGGATTATAAGTGACTAAGTACACACTGCCACATGTGATGAATTTTTTTCTTCCTGATTTGCACTGGGTGTAAACAAGACCAGATTCAAAAGTCTCACAGTTACATAAGTGCATGGAAGAGCAATTATCACTGTTGTGGAGTAAATTCCCTTTGTGCAACAGATGGGATGTCATCCTTGCACTGGATCAGAGCAGCCAATGTATCTGGCCCACAGTGTCTGGCTCATATTCAACATATTTGTACGATGCTGGTTAACATCATGATGAGAAAGGTGGTTGTCATTGAGAGCACATGGTCACTTGGCTGGGCAGGTGTCAGATGGGGATTTTCTCCAAATTGGGGGAAAAAACATCTCTGTTTTATAGCTTTGTTTTCTGTGTGGGACACTGAGAGGGGTTAGGACAAGAAGAGAAAAGCCTGTCAGTGGCACAGGGACACCTATATCTGTGAGCCAGGGCTGGCTGTTCCCACCAACTAACATGGTGTTGTGCCACTAGCACATTAAAAATACTGGTTTCCATCCAAGCATTCAGGGGAAGTCTCCCCACCCATTGCTGCTTCTGGAATGTGCAAGATTGGAGTAATGCAACATCCTGATTGAGTTCCCTGGGAAAAGAGGTTGGTTGGATAGGGCTCTGAGCAACCTGGTCTGGTGGAAGCTGTCCCTGCCTGTGGCAGAGCATTGGAACAAGATGATCTTTAAGGTCTTTTCTAACCCAAACCATTCTGTGATTCTATGATTCTAAGGATGTTCTCAGCTTAAAGTCCCACAGGGCTACTTTGCTGTGACTGAGCCAAGTCTTTTCCTCTCCTGTGCTCCTGCTAGGTGATGCCTTAAATCACTCCTGCATCACACTCCAGAGGAGTAAAATGAAGTGATTCCTGGGCACAGGCCTACAGCATGGTCAGTGTCTGAGGTCCATTTCCTCTAGGAAAAGATGATGAATACAGTCCTGTCTTGTGGCCATCTGTTGTATTGGCTTCTGCTGCAGAAAGTTGGCAAGGGATCATCGCTGAGAATTCCTGCTGTTCAGCTCCAACAATCTGTGTAGGCTGGTGTTGGACAGACGATATGCAAGGTCACCAGAGTTTGGTCATGGCATGATGTCACGGTGATATCACATCTTTCCGCTGGTTTGGAGCGCATCAGAGGACAGATGGCATGGTCCCTGCCTGCCCCCCGTGCACTCGTGGAGTGGAGGGACATGTGTCACCTGCCCAACTGGTGGTCTCCATGATTCACACCCAGCGACCCACTGTGGATGGCTGAGGGGTCCTGCAGCCAGAGCGGGTGGCGGTGTGGCCGAGCGGAGTCATTTCCCAGCACCAAAGCGTATGAGTGTTTTCTCTTGCAATCTGTTTCCAACCCGCTGTTAAAAAGAACAACAATAAATAAACGGAATGAAAAGTGCAATCCTGTGTTTATTTTTAAGGAATGTGTTGAAAAAACAGATTTGCTTTGAGGCTGCAGTTCTGGCAAAAACCCCACTGCTCAGCAGAGCAGAGACAGCCCTGCAATTGCCAGTGAGAGGGAGCTGGCACTCACTCACCTTCTCTGTGCCCCCTCCTCCTGGTCCCTGTGGCAACCTGGAAAACCCTGGAGATCTCAGCCAGATACAGGGCCTGGCTCATCTGAGGTGGTTAAAGACTGGGGGACATTGGTGGAGGAGGAGACAGACAATTTGAGGAGTGATGGATGGAAGCCTTTGAGGCTGGTGGGGCAGGAAAAGTGGGAGAGGAGCCCTGGTGTGAGAGGTGGATGGAGGGATCTCTGAAGGGGAGAAATGAAAACAGCAAACAGCTGAAAGGGATGAAGAAGGAGCAGCTGGGAGCAGCAGGGCAATGTGGGGGGAAGAGGAATTGGTGGGGAAGGCCTGGGGGAAAGGGCTTATGTGGGAGGACATGCTGGGAACAGCAGTGGCTGTGGGCAGCGAATGGCTGGGAGATGGAAATCTTGGGGAGACATGGAGGGGAGGCAGGAAGGGAAGGCATGAAGGGGAGGCAGGGGAAGTGGCAGCAGTGCTGACTGGAAGTCCTGAGTAAGAAACACCCGAGTGGCTTGGTGAAAGCCAGTCATCCACAGAAAAAAAGAAAACTTTTGGGAAGTGCTGATGCATTAATAAAAAGGGGAAAAAAGAGACCTCCCACCACTGCACTGCCAGTTACTGGGCAGCCCCAACCCCTGGGGGTGATCTCAGTGGGGAAAAATGAACTTGGCATGGGTCTGCTACATTTTTTGCCTTACACATAAAACACGATGGGAACAGCTCTCAAATATCTGTTTACATAATAAATATATACAAATATATGCATACACATATATATTTGTGTAGATATGTCTGTACATGTATATATGCCTATGCATGAATATATGCGTATATGAATACATGCAGCGCTGCAGGGGGGTCTCAGCGGAGCGGGGCAGAGGGGCAGGATTCCCCTCCCCTGCTGCCCACGCTGGGGGATCCGCGCAGGACACACACGGGGCGGGAGTCTGGGCTGTGAGCGCACACGGCCGGGTCATGCTGTGTTTTTCTTCAACCAGGCATATCTGTATATCTCTATATGTGTGTGTATATAAATACGCGCATCTGTCCGTCTGTCCGTGCGCGTTCCCGTGTGTGTCTGAGCGGGGCGGGGCGGCGCGCGCGTACCCGCCTGCGCGCGCTCCGCGGCGGCCCCGCGGCCGATGACGTCACGGCAGCGGGGCCGGGCGCGCCCGCGCTGGCGCGCGGCCAGGGTGACGTCACCGCCCCCCTCCGGCCCCTTCCCACGTGACTCCGCTCCATTGAGAAAACGCCGTCCCGGCGGCCCCGATATAAAGGGCGGGAGCGGCCGGGACACAGGGACGTCCCGGGACAGCGGCACCGCCGGCACACACCGCGCTTGCCTTCCCTCTGCCCTGCGCCCCGAGCCATGGTGAACCTGCGGGTGTGCGCGCTGGAGTGCGAGGCGCTGCGGGCGCTGCTGCTGCAGGAGCGCGGCGCGCAGTGCCTCGTCCTCGACTGCCGCTCGTTCTTCTCCTTCAACGCCGCGCACATCCGCGGCTCCTGCAACGTCCGCCTCAGCACCATCGTCCGTCGCCGCGCCAAGGGCGCGCTGGCTCTGGAGCACGTCGTGCCCAACGAGGAGCTCCGCGCCCGGCTGCGCCAGGGGCTGTTCCACACCGTGGTGCTGCTGGACGAGCGCAGCGCCGACCTGGACGCGCCCAAGCGCGACAGCACCATGGTGCTAGCGCTCGGCACCCTCTGCAGGGAGGCCCGCGGCGCCCGCATCTGCTTCCTCAAGGGTGAGTGGCCCCGCGGCCCCTGGAGGGGACGGGGGGGCTGGCTCGGGGAGCCCCGCTCGCCGCCCGGCCCCGCGGCGCTCACCCCGCGCCCCTCTCCCCGCTCTGCCCCCGTAGGAGGTTACGAAGCCTTCTCGTCCGTCTGCTCCGAGCTCTGCACCAAGCCGGCCGCCCCCGCCGGGCTCAGCCTGCCCCTCAGCGCCAGCCCCGCGCCCGGCAGCGCCGACTCGGGATGCAGCTCCTGCGGGACCCCGCTGTACGACCAGGTGAGCGGGGACCGGGTGCGGCACGGCGAGGGAGCGGGAGATGCCGCGGGACACCGGGCAGGGGGTAACCGGTGCTCTGTCCTGTCTGTTCCAGGGCGGGCCGGTGGAAATCCTGCCGTTCCTGTACTTGGGCAGCGCGTACCACGCCTCCCGAAAAGACATGCTGGACGCTTTGGGGATCACGGCGTTAATCAATGTCTCGGCCAACTGCCCCAACCACTTCGAAGGTCACTACCAGTATAAAAGTATCCCCGTGGAGGACAACCACAAGGCGGATATCAGCTCCTGGTTTAACGAGGCAATTGATTTCATAGGTAAATGAGCTCTCTTTACAGTCTGTTCTTTTTTTGGTTTAATGTATCCTGGGAAGTGATTTTTGGGCATTGTTTTCCCCCAGTAAAACCTATATTTGAGGTTGAGGAATTTCATCCCATTGGAAAGATATACTCGGTGAAGGTTTCTCTTAATTTTATTTTAGTCAGAGGCATGATCATAGCTTTGTAAAGCTTTTTGAAACCTTGAATCAGGAGGCACTGGTCTTGCAGAAAAGAGTCAATTTAAGCGGATCAGTATTAAAGTAATCTTGCAAGACTGCTAAAGTGACCTGGAGGAGCTATTAGTATAATTGGAATTAGAGCCCAGAATGAAAATAGCTGTTTTCCTCAGGACAAAGACTCCCTTTGTCTCAAAAGCTCCGGGTGCACCTATTAGGAAGGGATGGATTGAAGAAATGTAAAACAGCAGCCTGTGCTTTTCCCACCTCTGGAAGCAGTGGGACTTGTTTGTTAACTGTGTGCTTTAACTCTTTCAGACTCTGTTAAAAACGATGGAGGAAGGGTATTTGTGCACTGCCAGGCTGGCATCTCCCGGTCGGCAACCATCTGCCTTGCTTATCTCATGAGGACCAACAGAGTCAAACTGGATGAAGCCTTTGAGTTTGTGAAGCAGAGGAGAAGCATCATCTCCCCAAACTTCAGCTTCATGGGGCAGCTGCTTCAGTTTGAGTCGCAGGTCCTTGCCCCCAACTGCTCAGCAGAGGCCGGGAGCCCCGCTATGGCAGTATTGGACAGAGGAGCATCCACCACCACAGTCTTTAACTTCCCTGTCTCCATCCCTGTTCACACCCCGTCCAGTGCTTTAAGCTACCTTCAGAGCCCCATCACTACTTCCCCAAGCTGCTGAAAAGTGGCTGAAAACATGGTCAGAACTCAGACTTGCTGTCTCAGAAGTGCAATAACTACAGGGACAGTGTTACCAGTCACTTGGGTTTTGTGGGGAGTCATTCCTGCATCCCAGAACAGTGTCGTAAATGGAGAGGAGCTCACCCGGTGCCAGAGAACCAGGTGTTTCTGACTTCTCAAGCAAATATCTGGATGTCTACACAGAGATCAAAGGACAGTGGCTCTTCGTGAGCTCTTTCTCCTTGTCTTCTGTCTGTCCTAGGCCTGCTCCATGTATAGTAGCATGCTCACCAGTATTCCCATTCCTGGACACTTTGAGCAACACTGATGTTGTCCCCTTTTATATGACAGTCCTATTTATTTATTTTTACATTAGTGCATCGTTGTTTGTTGGTTTGTTGTTTGTTTGTTTTGCCTTCACAAACCTGAAGTTTCATTTTTAGAGAAACCAAATACCTCAATATTTTTTGGTACTATAATCCTGTGTGTGTATATCTGTCAGCTCTTCTTGTTTCCCAAGCACTGACATGAAAGCACCAGGCGAGTGCTTTTTTTGAGTTGCCAAGGGTTGTATGTTTGCTGATTTATTTATGATGTGAAATAATATATTTCTTCTTATGAAGACATAGTTTTGTTACATGATTATAACTTTTTTTATACAAATGGAATAAATTATGATATTTCTATTGATCTGTATTATATGTTCTTTAAAGTACTGCAGTTCACAGTCCCAAAACTCCTGTGGAAGCTCCTCGGTGAAGAGCTGTAAGAAATCTGAATCTTCAACTCTGCTGGCCTCAGGGCTTGACTTACAGAAAAATAGGTTTAAACAGCATAATTGACTAGAAACTACTGCAGCTTCTTAACCTGAGCTTTTCTTTGTCCCAGTATAATTATGTGCAGTGGCAGTGAGCCAAGGCTGCTTTCTCAGCAGTGAGGTGGATTTGGCTGTAGTGATGACCACAGAGCTGTAACAGTTTTAACCAGCTGAGACTTGGGCACTGGGCTACAGTGAATTTAAAATAGTCTTTCTTCTAAGAAGGAAGAAGAAGAGTCTTTATTCCCTGTTTACTTTTAATGCCTCAAAGGTTAAGTCTAAAAATTAACCTGTTAGTAACAGATCTCTAAGGCTTGGCACGAGTTCACAAAGTGTTTTCTTTTTCTGTCCCACCTTCTTAATTCCCTTTTGCAACTCGAAATGCCTCTGCTGTCTGGAGTGAGGTATTTGGCTTGCTGGGCCATCTCTGTAAACAAATCAGGGCATGACAAGAGATCAGGTAACCAACAAGTCACCGATTCTCTTACCCAGACACAAATTCTTTCCCGCTGCAGATTATCACTAGAGTGACTTGTATCTAGTGTTGCAGCTGAGGCAGTGAAGAGTTTATGTAGCACAGCAAAAGCCAGCCCAGGGAGCTGGAACAGCAGCACCATGGGCAGGAGCTGCAGTGTGAGAGTGACGGCAAAGGGAGCAGGGTTAATGCTGGGTGTTCTGGCAGAACTGCACCTCTCTGTGGGCTGTGTGGGGCAGGGCAATAGCACTGCTTGACATCCCCTTGCCCCTGGAAGCTGATGGGGATGAGATGCAGCTGAAAGCTTGATTTGCTAGACAGAGTAGTAATGCTAGTAAAAGGGAGATGGATGCTGAGGGAGCAGTAGGACATTGTGTTTCCATTTGCTCCAGAAGGGAGCCAGTAGTCCCTGCATATCTAATATTCAAGGAGTCAGATACTACTTTTGGCCTGTCAAAAATGTCTTTGCTTGGGCAGACAGCAGGTTGTGACTTTGTAAAATCAAACCATTTGTTCCTAATCAAGGCATTGTGATCCTAAGTTTATAGATGAAGATTTCTGTGAGCATAAAGCAGTTATGCTCATGTCACATAACTGGAGACAAGCAAAGCACCACAAACTCCCGCTGAAATCCTGCAAGCTACTTGGAGTATTAATGGTGCTAAAATCCAGGACTCTTCTCCAGGGAGAAGGTGCCCTTGAAGGTCGGGATGATGCACTGCTGCCTCTGAAGTTCTTCCACGTGAGCTGCCTCTTGGATGCAGCTCTATCGTCAGCACTTCACGTCAGCCGTCACCAAGTTTCAACCTGACACCAAGGGATAAAAGAAAAATGGAGCAGCTAAAAGGAGGAGAGATCCCTGGGCACTGAGAATGAAGTTAGAAACCCTTATTTTCCTAAAGTGTACCTGAACCTCAAAGTGAATATCCTCCCCAAAGCCTGTCCCATGCTGCAAATCCTGCAAACCCCCTTCATCCGTGGAAAGTCCCTTGGCACATTGCACCTACCACTGCTCTCCTGGTTAAATATGCAAGACTGACTGCGTGAGCCTTTTTACACCTGCAGTAAAGGGTGGAACAAACTTTCACCTTCAAAGCAAAGCAGAGCTTGTTCAGTGGAAAAATACAACCTTGGCAGCCCTGGCTATGCAACTGATAAAAAAAATCCTGCTTGTTAATCGCAATTCAAACAGAAATCCGCTCCCCGTCAGCCGCGGGAGCTTGTTTATGTGTTTCTTGGAACAATAAAACTCATTACCTGGCAGCCGATCAGCTTTTATAACCTAAGCAGGCACCTGACAGAGGGGAGCAAAAGAGAGCTGCTTCAGCACAAAGCCCTCTGTGGATCAGCCAGCCAGGACAGCAGGGCTGCAGTCCCAGCAAGGCACCGACGTGCACTTCCAGCTCTGTGCACATCCAATGTCCTTTTCCAAGTCTTTATTGTGATCCTTCTGCCATTCCACGTAATCAGAGTCTCACAGTGCCCAGTCTCAGACTCCTGCAAACTCTGGGATTGCACCCAGATCCCAAATTGCTCCCTGTGCAAACAAGGGGAGGATAAGGGGGGAAGACCTATCAGAGCGACAATACCAAACGTCATCCTGGGGCGACAGTTTTGGGGAAAGCAGATGGGCTCAGCTAGGGGGTTGCTGGGAGTGAGAGGGAAGGAGTGGGATGGGATGGCTGGCAAGGTGTGGGGCAGAGGAGGAGGCATGAACTGGGCAAGTAGGCATGAGGGGTTGAGATGGGCAGTGGCAGAGCTGGAGGATGCCTTGATAGCACAGCTGGGCTGAACTTTGCCTGCTGTGGATGTGTTAGGGAGGCATTTTTCCTTCTTGCCCCTTATTTATTCTCCCAGCTTTGCTGCTTTGTTTTTTGGAATATCAAGGCACACAGTTCACCCTGGTTTAGGGCTTTGAACTCCCATTTCCCTGGCTCCAACATGATCTGGCTGTCCCACTGTGCTAGCAGGACTCAGCTGAGACCCATCCACTCCTGTCCAATCCACAGAATCCTGCCACACAGCAGGCGAGCATGGGGCTTTCAGTTTACATAAACCTGTAGCTCTACAGTTGCATACATCCCCATGGAAACCACGAGGAGTTTCCCCTTGGTGAGAACGACAGTAACATCACTTCCTGCTGCTGACAAACCAATTTGTCATGAAGTGATAAAAAGGCACGTTTTGTGTTTTCAGGAACTGGCTCCGGGCTTTGTTCCTCCCAAGCCAGAGGCTGCTCACCCACCCCGAAGGCAAACAATGGCCATTGTGTGCTGTGGAGAGCAGGGATGGGGACACACAGACAAGCCCTTCGGGCCCCCAAAATGCCAGAGTGTGGACACTGACACCCCAAAAGTTACAAAGAGAACACAAGGCAGCACTTAACCCTACACATGGGCCTCCATCCAGCACCCACAGACGGGTCCACACAGCCGAAGAGTGTCCATGGCCAACCCTTACAGGGGCACAGCACACGAGCCACATTTAATATTCCCAGCAAGATGCAATACTCAGGGGTTACAGTATATACCCAGTTATCACATGACAAACAGACACAAAGCTCCAGATTAGATTTGGGTAATCCCCTTGTCTCAAAGCTTTTGCCTTTATTTTGTAATCAGCACTTGGAAAGGCACTGGGTGTACTCAGGCTTAGGGACTATCCTGTATTAGTCACCCCCAGGATCAGACTAGCAGGGCCACAAGGATGTGTGATGCCATTACGTGGAAAAAAGAACATTACATCCAGTTCACACACAGGCAAATCTTGTTTGCCTGGTTACCACCTGGGTTTTTAGCTCTGCCTGGCTCCAGGATAGCAGAAAGAGCACTGAGAGTCATTTGGAAGTGGTGTTCAAGTGCAGCTCTGTAGATCCCACTTCCTAGCTCTGCAGATGAGTCGCAGCGCAATGGGGAAGGAGAGAAGCTTGTGGTGTGTGACTGTCTAGTGTGGTGAGAAATCACTACACCTCAAACTCCATCTAAACCTGTTTCTGATCCTTTTGCTTGTCCAGCAGCAATGTCTGTGACAGACACCTACTCACAATGCAGCCAACAAGACTCCACCTAGGGCCTTGGCTTCCCCAAATCTGCTCCCATCCAAGGCTGTAGGGAGGTTGGGAAAACAGCTTAAACACAGCCTCAAATCCACTCATGCTGAAAGAATAAATTAGCTCTGAGGTTTGTGCTGCATTTGGTTTCCACTACACTCTGTTTACTACAGTACAGAGCGAGAGGCCACAACTGATAGGGAGCTGGCAACCCAGCTGGGAGGCATGGACAAAGCAGACCCCATTAGCACCTATCAAGGGCATAAAAGGTTAAGTGGGACCAAGGTATTAAAGGAGGGAAAGGAGTCCTGATGTGAGAAATCTGAGAGTTTGGGGGAGAAGCAGAGTCTTCTGATGTTTTGCTGATTTAATTGGTGTTGCTGTGGGGACTTCAGCTTGGCTCTGCTGGGGACCTGGCTCAGGCTGTGGCCAAGTGACTCTGAGCACAACCTCCAAGAAATGAACCTCCAAGAAAGAGGGGAAGCAGCTGAATTGCTCTGCTGCTGGGGTGGTTAATGGATTCCTAGTTTTGGGAGCTAGTTCCCATTTTGGAAGGGCAGTTGTACAAACCTGTGCCTCTCTGGAAAGAAGCACCAAGACCCTACATGGAGCACGTTGGCTCTGTTATTTTAAGACTCGTGGCCAAAACCAGGGGAAAAAGAAATGTTGTTCTTTGTCCTTACATGGTGTGGGCAGCCTGCTCTCCAGGTGTGGGTTTGGGTTTTTTTCCTCCCTGTGGGAGTTTTCATGTCCAGGGTTTTCCCGCTGCTGTGTGTGACTGTTCATCTCTCCTGCGGTGCCAGGCTGTGTGTGCTGAGCCTGGCCAGCACCAGGCACAACTGAGGGGGCTGAGGGCTGGCTGAGGGCCCCGGGAGGCTGATGGGACTGGGGTTTCCTGAGTGGGGTTCTCAAGCTCGTGCATTTGCATGTGTTTCCTGCTAGACACGGAGATGACTCGATCTGGGCTTCCCCTCGGAGTCGCTGGCACGCAGGGGAGTGGGCGAGATGAGACACCCGTGGGCAGCTTCCAGCTCACCTTAACCCCAGGGGGCCTGGCAGGGGGTGGGGGTGATCTCCAGGTGGGTGCTCAGTGGTAATGATTTGGAGTCTGGAGGTCTGAAATGTGTTTCAAGAGCCAAAAGGGAAGATGCTTGTGGATGTACTTGGCCTACAGGTACGGGGATGCAGCACAGCTAATAACAGTGGACATTAGTAACCCCGCTACATCTCACCTAGGACTTGTTTGGTGCTCAGGCTGGGTGAGTCAGGCCTGTGGGAACAGTAATCAGCCAGTTCATTCCAGTATCCACATTGTATAGACCATGGTGGGGGTATCACGAGTGCCACAGAAAATGCTTCATTTCTCATAAAAAGGTTATGTATGACACCAGTCCCTCTCATTTCAATACCTTTTCGTTCCCAAACTATAGGCCATGTTTAAAAATAAACTCCCAGAGGACTCTAATATGACGTAGTTACCTTCTAACTCAGTAACCAGTTGGCTACAAATTAACAGGTTCTCACTATACAGTTTATTTTTTGAACTGTAGCTGTCTCTGAGCCCAGCGTAGCTCCCACCTATATTAAAATAATAAACTACAGTGTCAATTTTTAGACTTCTAATTTCTGATATAATTTAATTTTATTTGAAAGGAGGTTTTTTTGTTCCCCAGCAATTGTGGTATTATCTAATGATGGCTTTTTCATGTCTTTTACACACTGAAAAGAGGTGGTTTATTTTCAGTATATTCTCTAAATTCCTGTGAAAATATCATCTATGGTAAAATTGTTTCACACGTCAGTATCATGTTCTTTCAGATCTTGTTAAAGCTTTTATTAAGGCAGCTGGGTCATAGCACCGTGTGGTTTTGAAGGCAGGTTTTTCTAATGTAGGGAGGATATAAACTGCAGATGTTCATTATCTCTAATAGTCTTTCCTGAGACTTTGTGATACTTGCAAACTTGCAAGTCTGCAGATACTGGCAACTAGTAACATCTTTCCTTTCTTGACTTCTGCAATGAGGTCTTAGTGATTGCAGATATATATATATATATATATATATATCAGGGGGTTTTGGGTGATAAGTATATTAAAAATTGGAACTATTGTTTGCGGTGCCAAATGCTGCATGTACAATCTTTTGTCCAGTGACAGGACCTGAGGGAACAGCACAAAGCTATGTCAGGGGAGGGTTAGGTTGCATATCAGGAAAAGGTTCTTCTCCCAGAGGCAGCTTGGGCACTGAACAGGCTCCCCAGGGCAGTGGTCACGGCCCCGAGGCTGCCAGAGCTCAAGGAGTGTTTGGACACCACCCTCAAGGACATAGTGGAATTGTTGGAGTGTCCTGTGCAGGGGCAGGAGTTGGACTGGATGATCCCTGTGGATCCCTTCCAACTCAGGATATTCTATGAATCCATCTTGCATATAAAATATATGACAAAAAGATGTGAACTTGGCTGCTTTTCAGTGATTTAAAGTGCCCAGCACTTGTTCCCATTAGCCAGGCAACGGGAACACTGTCGTTACAAACAAGTGGCCTAAACTGTGTAACCAAGGCTGGTGGGTTTTTCTTTTTCGATCACGTAAGTGCTGGTTTAAATGTTACATTATAGGATGTTTTCTTGGTCTTTGTTGTTAAAACAAAGACATGAGTCCTACACGTGTCGGCCGTGATAGCATCAGTTGTGAACTCTGTCCGTGTCTGGGCACATGTGGCATTTCCCCTGCGTCGTTGGGCCTTGCTGGGAGATCAAAGCTCCCAGATGATGGTCCGGGTGCCAGCCTGGCTCTTCTGCAGCCTGGAAGGATCCTGGAGGGGAATTTTAACTTAGCTGTATGGAAGAAATTCTTGCCTGTGAGGGTGGTGATCCCCTGGCACAGATTGCACAGAGCAGCTGTGACCGGGAAGTGTTCAAGGCCAGGCTGGACAGGGCTCGGAGCAACCTGTTCGAGTGGAAGGTGTCCCTGCCCATAGCAGGGGGTTTGGAACTGGATGATCTTTAAGCTTCTTTACAACCCAAACCATTCTGTGATCCCATAACAATGCCAATGCGATGGCCACTTTCTGCCACTCCCAGGTCTAGGTGGACCACACCTAGCACCTCAGGAGAGGAGATGACATCTGGAAACACCTGTAGGTCTCACTGGTGGCTGAATATGAGGAATCCAACTGCTCAGGGCTTTCCAAAGTGCACTAATGCAAACTGCAGCATCTGCTGAGTTTAGCGCAGGGTGAGTGGGACAGTCGAAGCTGGTCAAATGTTGAAACCCTGTCGGCTGCTGTAGCTTGGCTGGAACGTCTGTTGCATCACCGGGATGCTTTGAGCCGAAGGATTTCTGGCTGCCCTGGGAGCTGTGCGAGGAGCCAGCTGAACAGCAGGATCGAACAATAGTCCCCACCCTTTCCTACTGACTGGGAGGAACAGAAGGAAACAAAGCTATTTGGAAGGAGAAAAAAAATCCTTTCGATCTTTGTCTTTCACTCTTCCCACTTCATTAGGAGATTTTCCTCCCTCGCGCGGAGCCAGCAGACATCCCAGCGCTGAGCAGCCCCCAAATTTCAGCACCTTCCCTTGTTTCTCTTTATCCTTTAAATGCCGGTCCGCAGGCGCCAATGAAGATGGTTGTTTATAACTGCCTTTTGTTCCTCTGTTTACAGCTTCCCTTCCAGGCTCCAGGGATGGCTGACGTCAGGGTGCTCCATTTGGGCTCCTCATACTTTTATCTGGTGTTAATGCCTTCCATGAGCTGCAGGAATGTGGAGTGCACAGGGAGAGGGGGCCCGAGGAGGGCAGGAGGGAAGCAGGCAGGCAGCGCTCAGTCGGGCACAGCTGGATGCTGCCCACCCTGCCAGGCACCAATTGGTTTGCTGGGGAGCACCGTGGTCATTTATGGCCTTGCGAGGGGAGGGCCTGCCCACTGGCACCCCATCCGTCTGTCCAGGCAGCTGGCACAGCCGTACGTGGCACCACGAGCTACGCGCTGAGCTATTTTTGAGATGCCTGGGCTGCATCCCAAGTATAGCGTGCTCTATTTCTGGTGCAAAACAATCTTCCTGGGTGGAGGGTGCAGAGATTTTTTTCGTGTGAAACACAGGGGTTTGGAGGCAGGGAGAGAAAGAAACAGCTGGGCACCACTGGAAGAGAGGCACAAGAAAAAGCAGGGAGAGCTGATGGCCATGAAAGTCTTGCCCAGAGGGAAAGATCTGTGCTTGCTGCTGCTCTCGAACGCTCATTGCCAATGGTTTGCTCATGGATCAGGAATCAAAAAGGCCTGGGTTTGGTTTACAGCTGGGGTTTGTTGAGGACACTGGAGGGCTTTGCATTTGTTTGAAATAGGCTGCTGGGGAAGTTTGAGATTCCAAAACATTTAATGAGGCTGAAAGGGATGAACAGGGATGCTAAAAGCAGAGCTGTAAACTTGCTGGTTGCCTTCACCAATTTTAGACCCGTTTCTAAATCCAAATCAACTGGATCTCAAGAGCAGGAGAACACCATTTGGTCACCAGGGCTTAAAGAAGCTCCTAAAAAGAATTTACCAAAAGGAGTTGTTTGTTTACCACATGCCTTGCAGTGACCAAGAGGCCCAGAATAGTGCTGCAGGCTCCATTATAGTGGGGATGTCACATTCCTGGGGTAGCAAAAGGAAAGCTCTGCTCCTACCTCCAGGTGCTGAAGCAGATGGACTACGATCTGCCAGGCTGCTCACTGCAGGAACCTATTTTTACAAGCAGAAAGTGATGTGCAGGGCCATGGATTGACTCCTCATGGCTGTGGGTTTTGCCAGTGCAACATCTGAAACTGGAGGTCTGAAGTGTTTCCTTCTTCCTGGGCTGGTGATGACACAAAGGCTTCTGAGAAGACAGAAAAGGATGTTAAAGAGTTTTCTTTGAAGTTTAAGAAGAATTGGCCATTTTTAATTTTTCAGCTGCCTTATAAGGACCCTCCCTGCAGTGGCAATTGGCATAAAAAGTGCCACAATGTGACACTAATCATGGTGTTAATTCAAGTCCTGTTCTTCTGAAACCTGCTGTTCTCTTACCTCCTCTCACTTGTGTACCAGGGAGAGCTTTTTCTCAACCATAAATTCAAAGTGGAAATATTTGGCATTTTTCTTTGTGATGTTTTTTTGAGGAATATTTAGATTTTTTGAGACTGGATGAAATGTTTCTGACTTGTGTTCACACCTAGAGCTAGGCACTCATGTCCAGATGGGGTCCCTCATGGGGAAGAACTCTCTAAGGACTGTTTCTCAGGGAGGTCTCCATTCCCAATAAACTGGGCTGTGCTGGGCTGTGCAGTGCTGCAGCTGGATTTCTCTTGCAACCAGCTGGGGCACTTCACTTCCATGGGGAGGTTCTACACATGGTGCCACAGCATTTTCAGCCTTTGAGACCTTGTTTGTTCCTTATGCAACTGTGAGAAACAGAGAAAGAAGGAGGAGTTGAAGCTGCAGAGCTGTGTGTTTTATTTAGGTGAATAAAGGGTGAATATTGACTGCAGTGGAGAGCCTGAAATCTGTCACAGTGCTTGCTCAGGCTGCTCACCCAGGGTTGCAGCTTTGGCTGGTGTGTTGCTCCATTTCCCCCTTCCCCTGCAAGAGCCAGTTTCCGTTCAGGAAGACAGTTTAACCCTTGGAGAAGAGGTGCTGATTCTCCCTTCTGTTGCCCTTCCCAGAATGACATAAGTGGATATAAGATATCACCCCGTCAGAAATGAGACCATTTGCTGCAGGCTGTTCCCCTTTCAACCTGGCTTTGTACCAAATCACCAATCCTAGATCTGGCCAGAGATCTCAATTTTCCTCCCCTCCTCCTTCTCCCCTCCAAGCCAGTAATGGATCTCTGAAAGGTACCTAAAGGGATGAGAAGTGGCTTTGCAAGGAGTGTGGTGTCCAGCTGAGCAGCTGCTTGTCACGGCCAAAGGCGCAGGGCCGTGTTTGCGGATGCACCACGCTGTTTGTCCCGTTGCCTGGAGGCTGCTGTGATCTGTTTATCCTCTTCCTGAGCTGTAGGAACTGCTGTTCCCTCACGCTGCAAAGTTCAGGTGAGGTGCTGGAGCTCAGTGGCTATAAAAAGTGATGGCCCAGCTGCTGTGCTGACCACGCTGCAGGAGCGACTTTGCAGCCGGGGGTGCAGAGCCTGCATGGGGAGTGAGGGGAGTGTGGGTATCACAGGGTCCAGACAAGCAGCAAGAGGCTCCTGGGCAGCATCCATGCCAGAATCATTTAGCCTGGAGAACAGGAGGCTTGCGGGGGGGACCTTCTCACTCTCTCCAACTCCCTGACAGGAGGTGGAGGCAGTGGGGGTCAGGCTTTGCTCCCAGGGAACAAGGGACAGGACAAGAGGAAATGGCCTCAAGCTGCAGCAGGTGAGGTTCAAGCTGGACATCAGGAAGAATGATGATGAGCACATCACTGAAAGGATTGTTAAGTGGTAGAAGGGGCTTCCCAGGGAGGTGGTGGATTCACCATCCCTGGAGGTGTTCAAGGAATGACTGGATGTGGCACTCAGAGCTCAGGTCTGGTTGACCAACGTGGTGATTGGTCAAAGGTTGGACTCGATGGGCTTTGGAGGTCTTTTCCAGTCTAAATGATTCTGTGATCACTGCTGGCACAGGAGCTTGGTGCTGGCATGCTCCTCGCTAAGCTATCCCTGCACATGAGAGGGGACCTCTCAAGTCTCTGCACATGGGCAGGGAACAGCTTCCTCCTGCTGAACACACAGATGGAATGGCCATGTGGGACCAGTGGCCACCCAGCCCCTCTCCAAGGATGCAAGAGGTGGGAGAGGAACCAGCCAGCTGTCTTGGATTTCTCCTCTCACAGAAGGTGGCCTGCCAACAGCCATGCCCACCCTTGAAGAGAGGGCTCTGCAAGACCACCGGCCTTTGCCCATGACACTGGAAGAAGTGTGTGTGCCCCTGGCCTCTCTTCAGCTCATCAGCAGCAATGGAAGCAGCTGGCTCTGTAGGTCTATGCATTTCCTTCTTCTCCCCTGCCTTCTCCTCCTGCCAGAGTGGGGCTCTTTGTGTGGGGCCGAGCACACAGGATCCGTGCTGGAGGAGGAGGCTGGGAGCAGAGGGGCTGTGAGAGCCTTCCTGCCTGACTCCTGCACTGCCCAGTGACGTCGGTGCTGCAGGAAGGAACAGCGAGTTCCTGAGGGACATTCCTCCCATAGCTGTGTGGGGCCCCCATACCCCCTCCCTGCTGCGGCCCCCCTCCCCCCCCCCGTACATGAGCCTGTCTCCAGAGGCTGTTATTGAAAGTCATTTCCATGGCACCTTTCCAGACTCGTATTCCTTTTCACACGCCAGGGGGGAAGCAAACTCCCCCTCCCTGCCCCGGAGCCTTCATCCAGAGACTTCTCGCAGTGGCTGTACTTTTCCAGCATGTGCAGAGCATTGCTGTGTCTGCCAGGCAGGACAGAGCCCCCACGGCTTCCTTGAGGACTCCTGGAAAGCAGGAGGGATGCACAGGCTGGTGCTTGAAAACAGGTTCCCTACAAGTAAAAGCATCCATGTCCTTGTGCCCTTCACCACTCTTTCTGCTCCTTATTTGCTGATTAAGATCTAATGAGTGTCCAGAGTTTGCCTTTATAGAAGTTACTTAAAACGTCTGTTGCTGGCTATATTTTGCTCAGTGTTCTGCCTGCAAACATTCTCCTTTTTGCAGCACAGCACCAGGGTGATGAGGCTGATCTCTGGATCTGGGTATTTCTGCCCTAGATAGCCACAGCACTGAGCTGTCTCAGGGATTTTTACCCACACAACACACACCAGATCCCTCTGAAATGTAGTGCTTGGGGCTGAAACTGAAAGTTCGGAGAGAATTAGTCACTCCTGTACCCTAGTAACGTTGGCAAAAACCAGTCTCAAACACGGCACAGGCGAGTGAGTGTTTTGCAATCCCAGCAGCAGCCCTGTGCTTCTCCTGACACACAGGGAGCGGGTGGGGGGAGCACCTCAGCCCCTTCCTCCTGCCCTGTGTGCCCCACAATGGGTGGGAGTGGGGTGATGAAGTTCTGGGGGCTCGTATTGTGTGTCTGCCTTGTAAAATAGCACATGCAGCCCTGAAAGCTTTGGGTGATGTCCTTGCAGGGTGTCAGACCCACGGACCCATGCTGGGAATGTTCTCCACGTGCAGTGTTGCCAGTGTCAGAGAATCATAGGATCATTTAGGTTAGAAAAGACCTTCAAGATTGAGTCCAACCTGTGACCCATCACCACCTTGTCAAGTAAACCAGAGCATTGAGTGCCATGTCCAGTTGTTTCTTGAACACCTTGAGGGATGGTTACTCCACCACCTCCCTGGGCAGCCCATTCCAAAGTTTAACAACCCCTTCTAAGGAGAAATTCCTCCTGATGTCCAACCTGAACCTCCCCTGGCACAGCTTGAAGCCATTCCTATTGTTCTGTCGCTTGTTGCTTGGCAGAAGAGGCCGACCCACCCCTGGCTACAACCTTCTTATCCCAACCTCAGTTTGAAGGGTCCAAAAATTCACTGTCACCAAGAAGGTTTTGAGCTAAGTTCCAGCTTTTTTGGGGCTGTTGTTGGCGACAGCCTTCCCTGAAAATCTTGAATCCCTTTGAGATGTGGAGCTGCCGCTTTGCTTCTCCCCTTCAGGCCTCTCTGCAGGGTGCTGGGGGTGTGAGGAGGGGACTGTGGGGCAGGAGCAGCCCCACGCTCTCCCTGCAGTGCTGCAGGGCTGGTTTGACTTGTTCCAGATTCTCAGGGTTCGCGTCAGCGCTGGCAGTGAGAACTGTGCTGTGCTTAACCACCACAAAACATAGCAACAGCACAGCAGCGCTGGCACCCGTGCAAAGAGAAAAAAATATATAAAAAATCAATGTGAAACAAAACCAGACAGGTTCTTCAGGCTTGCCCAGGCTTCACAGCACAGAAAAAGGCAAAGCTTCCAGGAAATGGATGTGGGCCCATGAAGGGATTATTATGGATGCTCTGAGAACTTCCACCCCTTGCAACAGGGAGCGTTTCAGTGTGCTGCTCTGGTCTGGGCAGTCAGGGAACCTCCCTGGCCCAGCTGTCCCCTGAAACTGGCTGTGCAGGCAGGGCAGGAGCCTCAGTGCTGCCTGTCCTGCTCTGCCTCTTGCACTGACAGCTCAGCAGTGACCTCCCATTCACTTCATTTGGGCACAGCTTGGAGCCTCTGGTCACAGATGTGCAAGTCATCTGCTGTCCCCCTCAAGCCTTCACAGGATCAAAGGGAGAAGTAAGGGGGTTAGCTACTGCCCCAGGAGAAGGTCACAGAATCATAGAATCCATCATAGAATCACAGAATGGCTTGGGTTAGAAGGGACCTTAAAGATCATCTACTTCCAACTTCCTGCCATGGGCAGGCCACCTCCCACTAGACTGAGTTGCTCAGAGTTCCATCCCACCTGGCCTTGAAGGCTTCCACTTGGCCCTTAGATCCAGAGGTTTCTGAGTCCAGGGATATACTTCAGAAGGGGAGCAAAGTTGCAGGGAACTCCAGGGAAATGTGAGCTCTTAGCTGTCACGTCTGCTGTCTGTCTCCAGACTAGGCCCAACTAGTCTTCTGTGTTTGGCCAACCTGAACTGTGAGAGCTCAGGAGGGGACTCTGACTCACAAAAAGACAAGTCCTTGTGTGAGTAGGCACCACCACCTAAACCCAACTCCACAGCCTTCCTGGATAGGACATTGCCATGTATCTCATGCCTGTCCCTGCCACCCCAGAGGTACCAGTGCTCCTTCCATGCATGGAAACTGGGATCAGAGGTGCAGGAGAGGTCCCAGGCTATAGGCAGACTTGGTACAGGGAAGATGGTCATCCTCTGTACGACCTCCTTTTAGGAGGAACCTGGAAACCATTTTAGGTGGCAGCGAGAACTGGGAGATGGGAGAGGGGGTGCAGATGGGCATGTCAGGAAAGGCAGCCCTCACACTGGATCGTATCCTCTGCCCTGATCGGTGTCCTGCCTCTGGTGTGGATGGAAACAACTTGGCCAACATGTCCAGGGAGGGAGGGAGGGAGAGACAGTCCTGCTGAATCCATCTGACTGGTCCAAGACTGACCAACTGATGCCATGCAGCAGGAGCTGAGGTCAATGCTATCATAACTTCGAAACCTTCAAAATAGAAAAAAACCAGACAGTCCTTTAAAATCTGCTTGCACAATTGCGCTCTCTTGACCCTTCTGGCTGTGCATTCTCAGGCTTGCTGAGTGCTGCAGACACATCAAGTGCTTTCATCGCTTCTCAGTTGACCAGCCATTTATAGCCTCCCCACTCTGGCTGCTGGGTCTCCTATTTTGAAGCAGTGCAAAGGAGAAAGACGGATCAGCTTTCCTTCTCTGCCTCCTCCCACATACCTTGGTCATGCTACCTCCAGCACTTCCCCTTCCCACACTAAATAAGCTCTTGGCAGAGTAAGCGCTGCCCACAGTGATAATTTTATTTGCTGCTTGATCTTTTTTCTGGGCTTTATTTTCTGTACTTTATTTGCTGGGCAAAGCAAAGCCCTTCCTTGGTCCTGGGAGAGGTTTTTCCCAGCTGTGCTGTATCTGTGTCATTTTTGTCACTGAAGGGCTCTGCTCTGTGTGGCTTTGAGCTGTGTGTTCCCAGGACATAGTAAAATGTATGCTTGGATAACTCAGGGCTTTCACATTGGAAACCTAGATGCAAATCCATACTGCAGAGAGAAATAGGGACGAGAAAAGCAGGTTGTGACTCGATGACCTGCACCTCCAGAGCCATGATGGGACATTAACAGGCCGTTTGGAGCCTATTAAGGAAATAAAATAAACCCACGTGCCTCTTTTCAATCAAAATTCTGCCACTTGGGGAGAAAGCCTCTGCTGTGCCCATGTGAATGGCCTCTCTGGGAGGCCCAGCAGTGTCAGCCCAGAAAGGACCTGCTGAGTGACCAGTGGATGTGACTGGTTTGTTAGTAAATACGTTTCCACTCCGTGAGACATTGCATCAGCAGTGACCACCACAGAGGTATGACGGGTTTCAGTGATCTCAGGCTCTTATTCACTCAGGAGTCACATCTACTGTAGAACCTGCTGTGTTTTATCAAGGAGGTGAGTCTCCACCATCTTTACACAAAAGAAAGAGATGACTGAGTCATGACCTGTTAAAAATCATCCAGAAAGTCAATGAAGGAGAGAGAGAGGGATAGAGAGAAGTGGTGCTCAGGTCCCTTAAGTACCTCTGCCAGATCCCAGACACCAAATGCCAGTGCTTTTATCGTCTTCCGACTCAATTTGAAATATCCCTTAGCACATTCCACCATTTCTTTTCCATCTTTTCATCTAAATCCTATGACTTATGGGAGTGATGGAGTGACTCATGCTAAGTCAAAGCAGAAGTTGCTCTCAGACACCTGACACATCTGGACTTCCAACCCCACATCAAACTGTTGCTTACACTTGTCTGTGTTGCTCTGAAACCTGCAGCACTACCCCACTCTTACACGGCATTGAGAGGTGTATCAGCAGTAGTAAACAACTTGATATTCAGTCTGGTAGAAAGGTTGGTGAGAACCCCATTAAATATGATTTGACTTTTGGTTTATCATCTCCTGCCTTAGGCTGTTGTATGGTGCTGCTGTCACTGTCACACCACTGTTCATCCCAGAGAGCTGGGCTGAAGCCACCTAAGCCACCCACAGAGACACAATCCCACCTTCAGAGAGATTCATCTTGTCTGGTTTCACTGTCCCATTAGCCAAAAGAGGTTTTTTTAAGTTTGCTTCTCATATGACAACCCCTAAAATAGCTGTGGCAAAATGAGTAAATAAATAACTGCCAGGAGTTTAAATAAGGCTGCCTTGCTCATTGTGTTCTCTGGAAGGATCTTTTTTCCTACACAGAAATCTTTTTCCAGGCTGAATTCAAGGATCTGGGACACTCATCTGTGATTCCTGGGTATCCTGAGGCCAGAACAGTGTTCACCTGAATGAGCTGTGGGCAGTGGGGAGCTGCCAAAGAGAGGTTTGCTGTGGATGAGGGAACAGGATGAATGGGTTAGAGGAGCATGTCTCAGTATGGACAGGCTGCAGAGAGTGCACACGAGTTCTCAGCATATTGCATGTACACTTGTCTGCGTGAACAAAAAAAGCATTTATTTCACAGGCCAAAAATTAGCATGTCCAGCCTTGAATGAGCTCGGGGGTGAAAAGTGCCATAGAAACATCATCCTGTCATGCTCAGCCCAATAAAACTTGGCACTGTGGCTGGGAGGTGTCGGGTGCCGCTCTATTAACCGTGTCTGTAATTCCAGCGTGTCTGTGTGCCCTCTGCTGGCCTGGGCTATGAATCGGGATGGCTCCCTTCAGACCATGGCTTGGGAAATCTCTGGGTGACAAAGCCCTGGGACCAGGGTGGGGAACTGCCAGTGATCTCATTTCATGTGGCCTTGCAGCCACGTGCTTTTTTTTTTTTATTTTTCTTTTGGGTTTCCATGCTCTTCTCAGATGACATTTAGGTCAATGCCTGACCTGCCAGAGGTGTCTGAAAAGTCTGCTGTTGCCTCAGCAAGGACGTCTGTGCCCTCCCTGCCCACTCATGTCCTGGGGAAGACTGTTTGCAGAGGCAGCAGTGGAAGGTGAAGGGATGTCTGCATGGTATCACCTCCCTCCTCTCCTCCTACAGGGTCTGTGGTTACTCCAGAGAGCTTCCCCACGCTGAAATCTTTCCCAGAGTTTTTGATATCTTGCAAAAAATGTATAACATGAAAGTGTTCAGCTTTGTCTGGGGACGACCCTGGACTAGCTCACTGGAAGAATGTCATCCTTCTTCGGCTGTTACTGGCTGCCTTGACATCACTTCTGTATGTCCTTGACATTGGTTTTGTACGTCTGTGCAGCTGGAGTGACATTATCCACTTCCAGAGGTGAACAGAGAGGTATCAGCAGGGCTGTGGGTGTGCATGGAACCATCAGCAGACGCCACAAGCCCCTTCCCACGAGCTGAGACAGAAACTCCTTCACTCGACTGACGGTGCACGCCAGGACCGTTTTTGTTGAAAACAACCCGCGCAAATCCCTTTCCCAGTTTAGCCTGAGACGTGCTCCTCCTGCCGCTGCAGGACGGGCGGTTTGTAGGGAGAAGCTCCCCTCTAGTGGGAGATCCCCGCAGCGCCGGCGGCCGGAGCGGGTTCCCTGCTCCCGGAGAGAGGGGTGACTGGAACAGCCGGCGGAAGAGGACCAGGGGGTGCTGGTTGACAGCGGCTGAACATGAGCCCAAGTGTGCCCAGGTGGTCACGAGGGCCAATGGCATCTTGGCGTGTATCAACAATAGTGTGGCCAGCAGGACCAGGGCAGGGATTGTCCCTCTGTGCTGGGCACTGGTGAAGCCACACCTCGAGTGCTGCATCCAGTTCTGGGCCCTTCATGTCAAGAAAGGGGTCTGGAGAATGTCCAGGGATGGGCAACGGAGCTGGGGAAGGGTCTGGAGAGTCAGGCATGTGAGGAGCAGGTGAAGGAGATGGGGGGGCTCAGCCTGGAGAAAAGGAGCTCAAGGGGGACATTCTTGCTCTCTAAAATGCCCTGATAGGAGGGTGGAGCCAGGTGGGGGTCAGGCTCTTCTCCCTGGGAAGAAGAGAGAGCACAAGAGAAAACGGTCTCAAGCTGCGCTAGAATAGATTCATGTCGGACATCAGGAAGAATTTCTTCAAAGAAAGGGTTGTCAGGCATTGGAAGGGGCTGCCCAGGGAGGTGGTGGAGTCCCCATCCCTAGAGGTGTTCAAGGAATGATTGGACATGGCACTCAGTGCTCTGGTCTGATTGACAAGGTGGGGATCAGTCACAGCTTGGACTCAATGGTCTTGGAGGTTTTTTCCAACATAAATGATTCTGGGAAATTCAAAGCAGAAACATTTACTGCATGTCTCTGCTGAACCAGCACGAGGGGGTTGATAAAATTGTCTGTAACAAGAACAAAGGTAACAACACAATTGAGGCATCCAGTCCTTATAATTGTGTTTTCAGAGCATTTTTAGTAATCCCTTAATTTTCTGAGCAATAAGTGTCTGTTTAATTGCCACAGCATCCTGAGGGGAGAATTCAGTATTGTTATCTGCTTTTTACAGAGAAAGAGAATGCTGGAAAAGCAGGGGAAGGACCTGGCCTGCTGAAGTCATCCAAGGTCAGGATTCAAGTGATGCTGGAGGGAACCTCACTTGAATCAACTGTGCTAATCTGTCACATCACTCAGATGTTATTCCCAGGGAGAACCAACTTTTGTCATTTTGCAAGTTGCCCTTAACTGAGTTGTGCACTGAAAAATGTAAAGTGACTAAAAGTAACTCTTTGCTCTTGATCAGCAAGTTGTGGAGGTGGAGGCATCCAAAGCAACCAAGGTTTTGAGTAACCTCATAGAATCACAAAATGGTTTGGGTTGGAAGGGACCTTAAAGATCATCTCGTTCCAACCCCCTGCCATGGGCAGGGACACCTGCCTTGACATTGTGGGATATAAACCCAGTCTGCAGGGGGTTGTACCAGGACTGCCTCTGAGTGGCCAGGATGGAAACATTATTTCTCCCCTTCCTTGGGGACTGGGTTCTCTCCAATTTGGGGATCAAGGTTTGTTAAATACTTTGAGATCTGATGAAACTCCTGCAAAACCAGCTAAACATTATTGCTATTTACTGCATTTCTAAGAGTTTCAGAAAGGAAAATATGTGTTTTGAGGGTCACACCGACAGAACCAAATATATCACTGCATTAATGAGGGCCTGATTCTTACTACTGGACACTACTCCATCCAGGGTGTCTTCTGCACCCATGTGTCTGCATCTTTTCCAAGCATTTCTCCAGCAATGCAAGGGAACAGGCAATCTCAAGGGCTTCTCCATAACCACCTGCCAGTGCACAGTCATCTGAGGAGTGGCAACACAACTGCTCTGTGTGCTGGCAGTGGCTGGGCTGAGCCCAGATGTGCCTCTGGTAATCTCCCCAGTGCTCTGCCTGTCTAAGGGCTGCTCTCATTTCTTTGTGTTCTGTGTATTGAATTATTCTTCCAGGGCTCTTGGAGTGAGGGCTTTTGGGGAGAGGAGAGGAATGCAAAGGGCATGTTTTCGTTCTCACTGAAGTAATTCACTGCTTTGTTGCTGAGGGGATGTGGCCTCATGTAACCTCTCTCTGGTGTCTGTACCTAGAGCAATGCTCAGCTGTGGAGTTAAGGCTGACATCCTCTTATTGCTTCTGCAGATATGAGGCCAATCTGACCCAGAAGGTCCCTGACTGGACCTTCTACCTCTGCAGAAATGATCAGGGATGTGTACATGGGGCTGGACTCCAAAGCAATGTGTTTCTCCTCATTTCTTGCTGGGAAAAATGCACCACGGAGCTGTGAGGCCAGCTCGTCATGCAGATGCTGTGTCCCTAGAGCTGAGGTGTGGGAGTTTAAGGGAGCTAATGCTTTCTTTGCTGAAGGGGTTTGGTTCCAGGCCAATAACACATGCTAAGGGTTAGCCCTCCCTGACAGCTGCTTGGTGGTCTTGGCATGGAGTGAGTTGGTGAACCTCAGTTTTATTCCCAGCAGAGGAGGGGGACAGACGGGGGGTTGTGTTTTAAAGGAATCCTTACTATGGTCATTGCTAGCCAGACTGCATGGAAGAATAAAGAAGTCTTTCTTCAGGTCAAGATCGATCCACTTTGGCTCCAAATCTCTTTGTGAAATCTGTGCTCTTTGTGATATCGCAACTGTGGAAAAAATATTAAGAAAATTGAGCTTAATCAGGCCTTAGTCCAGAACATGACACTGACACAGGAACAGTCCAGGATTATGCAGGGGCTATTTTGGGCAATGTGATGCTCAGTAGCCCTTTGCCTGCTCAAGACACTGTCAAGCATTACAGGCTAATTTAAAACACCAACCATGCAGCCCTCCCCAAGCAGTGTTATCCCTCCTTCATGGGGGTAAGCAGCATGGGGGGGATTAAAGTGATCAGACAGCAGCTGCCCATGAAAACAGACAATCTCTGTCTGAACATCATCTTCTGAACCTCTGTGCTGTGCCAGCAGCTGAGGCAATGCCTCCTGAGAGCCCTGTCCCAGAGGGGCTGAGCAGTGATCAGTGGGAGTGAAATGGGAAGGAGATACACAACTCCCCTGCACTGCCCTCTCAGGGTCTTTATCTCTGTCCCTCAGAGCAGAGGTGTCAGACTCCCTTTAGCCTCCTCAGAGTGCCAGTGAGTGTGTGGCTGAGTGACACGATGTAACCTGCACAGGGTTGTTCCTCCTCCTGGGGACAGCCCAGTGGCTCCTGGAGCAGTGATGGGAGAAGTTGTAGATAAAAGAAGGCTGCTCTGATCAGCTGGGAAGTTCTTGCCAGAAGGACAAGGCCCAGGTGCAGAAAAAAAGGCAGGTTTTGTACAGCACCTGGCTCCAGGGCCCCTTGCCTGGCAGGAGGCAATTCTGCACGTGCTGCCTCTGCAGTCAGGTTCCCACTGCACCTGCTCAGGTGGAAGCAACTTCCCTGTTATTAGAAGGCTGGGAAAGCTGCTCTGTGTGCTACTCGCCCTCCTCAGGAATGTGAGTATGTCTAAGTATTTTCTGGGAACAAACAGAGCAAGATGCCTCCTCCCTTTGGCTTTGAGAAAGTCTGAGAAATCAGTGCCTTTTTGTAGCACCAGCTGGTGTTCCAAGGGCTGAGTTCGCGTCCTGCCACCAGTCCTGACTTGCTTGGGATACGCTGCGAACGCTCAGCAGTTCTGCATTGTGCTGTTGTTATTATTCATAGGATCACAGAATATCCTCAGTTGGAGGGGACCCACAAGGATCACTGAAGTCCCACTAATGGCCCTACACAGGACACCCTAGGAATCCCACCATGTGCCTCAGAGCATTGTTCAAATGTTCCTTGAGCTCTGCCAGCCTTGGGGCCATGACCACTGCCCTGGGGAGCCTGTTCAGTGTCTGACCACCCTCTGGGGGAAGAACCTTTTCCTAATATCCAACCTAAACTTCCCCTGACACAGCTCCAGCCATTCCCTCGGGTCACAGAGAGCAGAGGTTGGAGCTGCCCCTCCACTGCCCTTTGTGAGGAAGCTGCAGACCTCGATGAGGTCGCCCCTCAATTTCCTCTTCTCCAGGCTGCACTGGATTGAGATGGTTGTTACAGGGTTTATTATTAGAAATCCAAGCCCCACTAATGACTCCAAACCTGGCAATGAGGCAACAATAAACTGCCGTGTATGAGGACAGCACCGACAGCTCAGGAGGCTGCTTTGAAGGTTGCTCAAGTACCAGAGAGGCTTTGCCACATTGGTCTCACCTAAGGGAGGAGATAAAAAGTGCATTAGCAGGCAGATAAGGGGTATCCACATATCACTGTCACCCCCTTGCTGGTCTTGCTCACACTCAAGCAGTACATCCCTTCCTCAGCTGGGCTCC
>JAWWLV010000030.1:15771502-15806428 GCA_035041135.1 Platyrinchus mystaceus
CTGCCTCGTGCCCGTGGTCTGTAACTCAACATGTCACGAGAGGTGACACTGTCCCTGGGGCTGGCGCGGGCACAGTGTGAGCACAGGGATGGGAACGGGCACCTCTGGGATCGTTGGGGGCACGGCCACAGCCGCGGGGCGGGCGGGGGTGTCAGCCCGGGCGGGATGACACGGGGGTGGGCGCCTCGTCCTGCGGATGCCACGGGCGCGGGGAGCGCTCTTTGCGGGATGGCACCGCTCCGCTCAGTACTGACCCGACCCGGCCCGGCTTGTGCCGGTCCGGATGGTGCCGTGGAGCCGCGCCGGACCGGGCAGGGCCGGGCCGGGCCGACCCGAGCCCAGCCACGCCCGGCCAATGCACAGCAGACCCCGATGCGCGCCGCGCCGAGCCTGAACTGAACCCGAGCCGAGTCGAAGTCGGGCCGAGCCAAGCCGAGCCCGAGCCAAGGCCAGCCAAACCCGAGGCGAGCCGTGCCGGGCGCAGCCTCCCAGCGCCGTGCCCGCCGTGCCCGCTCCGCCCGCTGTCCCGCCCGCGGCCGCGGTTGGCGGGGGCCGCTCGGGGCGGGGCGGGGCAGCAGCTTCGAATCGCGGCGGGATCGCGGCACTGCCCGAGAGCGTCCCATCGCCCCGCACCGACCCGACCCGCTCCGTCCGGCCATGGGCAACGCCGAGTCCGTCCCGCGCGGCGCCGCCGGCACCGGTAAGTGCGTGTTCGTGCGTGTTCGTGCGGGTTCTGCGTTCCGCCGGGACGGGACAGACCCCGCCCGGGGCTCCCTCAGCGCTGGCGCTGCCGCATCGCTTGACTCAAAACCCGGGGGGGCTCGGGTGTCCCTCGGGGTGGGAAGGATGTGACAGGGGCCTCGGCGACGCGGAGGGAGGTGGCAGGTAAAATGTCAGTGGCTCGCAAGGTGAGCCACGGCTGCACTCAGGGCAGGTCGTGCAGGGCTGAGCCCACTGTTCACCCGTGCTGGTACCGACCCTCAGAGAGCACCGGGGAGGGAGAGGGGGACTGTGGGCTTTTGCTCCCCCTCCCAAATCAGAACTGAGGCCATAAATGAACTTTCATCCCCTGCAGCTGCTGCCCGCGCAAAAGCCCTGCCAAATCCACCCGCCGTAATTCAAAGTCCTTCGCTCCAAAATCGCCTGCCAATCCCAGCTCCAGGGTTGAGAAAACAGACCTGGGAAAACAAACGGCTTGGCGCTGGCCGCGCAGCTGGGTGTCAGGTTCTTGTTGCCTTTTATGCGTCTTTTTTTTTGTGTCCAAGAAGTCCCAACAGCCGCCAGCCTGGTTGGCTGGATTTGAAGGGAGCTGATAACTGAGCTCAGCCAACCGGCACGAGGTGCCAGCGCTCTGGAATACAAATAATCCTGGGTGGGAATAAGAAAAGTATTGAGTAATGTGTAAGTTAATGTGAAGCAGCATCCTAGTTACTTGTATTACTGTATAGCAGTGAGTTTCAGCAAGCCTGAACTTGTTTCTTGTTAACCTCTCCTTGGCCTGGGGCCTTTGGGATCTGCATTTGAGATTTGCACAAGCAGTTTTTTTTTCAGATCTGTGTGACCTGCTACAGTTTCAGTTTTAAATAAAACATTGTCCTTCTTCACACCCGATTCTTAACGTTGGTGTTAGAAATTTGATCATTTTTTTTCAGGCATTTACAGAATGGTCTGACTTGATGACTTCTTTCAAAAAGCTTTAAGTACTTAGTTTTGTTTTCTTTTCCTCTAGGGAAACCCAAAATATTTTGCTGCTGGCAGGATGAGGGTCTTGTCATTTACTTAATGTGTGAGTTCAGTACCGTGATGTGCAGCTGGGTGAGCCATGAAGCTGCACTGCTGGATGCTCTTGCCTGAGCCTCTGTACAGGTGTGTGTGGTATGGAGGGGAGGGAAAGGTCCCTCTGGCGCTGTGCCAGCAACCTTTGGAGCATGAGGTTGCACTGCCCTGAATGGCAAGTGCATTGGCAGAAATCCAGAGCAGATTCCCATTGATGCTGAGTACGACCTACAGCAGGAGAAAAAGGAATAGAGGGCAGTACAAAGGGAGACTTAGGTGTCTAAACCTGCAGTAGATACTTCCCCCTTCAGGAGCTGGGCAATTGCAGGCAATGGACAGAAAAAAAACCCCAAACAAGACCAAAAGAACAAACAAAAAAAAAATACTCCTGAGCTTTGTTTCCTACTGGCAGTTGCTCTCAGGTGTGTGGAGCAGCACTGAGTTCAGAGCTGTGTGTACCTTAAGGGAGGGTCTCTGCTGTTCGTGGGGTGTTACTCACCCCAGGGGATTAAGAGCTCACTGTTCCTAACGGGTGAGTGCTTCGGGTGCAGGTAATGTTCTGCTGTAGCAGGTTCTCACGTTTCTTGTATTTCCTTCTCCTGGGAGCTACTTGTGCTGTGTTTGGTTTCAGGGTGGTCAGTCGCCATCAGATTTACATGTTTGCTATGTAATGCAAGATTATTTCTAACTGATGAATAACTGTGCTCCCTAATGTTGGGTTTTGTTTTGAAATCCAAACATCAAGTCTTTGATTATAAAGCCAGTTCTGCAAAACAGAATTGGAGGTAACATTTTGAAAGTTAATGAACTATGAAGTAAGTCAGACCTCAATAATACATTGTGTCAACAGCTACTGCTATTCCCGTTTGCTTAATAGTGAGGGTAAATAAATGCATCTGGTGATGCTTCCAGTATTGGATACAAGAATTTGAACCAAGATGGAAATAGTTGTCAAGGACTGAGAAAGAAATATTCTATGCAGATCTCAATCTGCTCTCAATCTGAAGTAATTTCTCCACTTGCACAATATAGTTGTCAGAAATGAGAGAAATCCCTTTCCAAAACCAGTAGTCCTACCTGCATTCCAATTAAAAAACCCCCTCCAGATGATATCTGTAGCTCTCCTGTTTCTAAAGTTTCAGCTGTGCCTCCTTCCCATGCTCAAACCACTCAACTTCCCCAACACAGCTTCCACAGGGCTGCCATGTGGCAATCTCTGGAGCCTGATCTCTGTTCAGGATCAGGAAACT
Source organism: Platyrinchus mystaceus (assembly GCA_035041135.1). Classification (NCBI taxonomy): domain Eukaryota; kingdom Metazoa; phylum Chordata; class Aves; order Passeriformes; family Tyrannidae; genus Platyrinchus; species Platyrinchus mystaceus. The sequence continues at coordinate 15,774,529 of JAWWLV010000030.1, forward strand.
TCAGGGACTGCCAAATGTGAGCACCCCTTCTGCTGGAATCCTGGGCTGATGGCACCATTCCCAATCTATAATAAAGTTTGCTTTATCTGTTCTCCAACCTTCAGGAGGACTTGGAGTTTGGTACCTGATTTGCTGTATTTCTGTGCAGAGTAAGGCTCACTGGAAGGTTAACCTCTGTCTAGGATGAGAAAGGGAATGAATAATCTCTAATATCAAGTGTGTTCCTCCCGTGGCTAGGAACTCTGTTCCTCTATGGCCTTCCTAGTAAAATATTCTTGCTCCTGAGCTAAAGCCCAGATCTGTCCTAGTTTATTTATAAAACACAGAAAATGTTGGGGAAATATTGAACTTCTTGACTTCCACCCACTGCTGTGAATTTCTGATTTTGCTGGGGACTGAGATTTTTTCCCCTCTCTCAGCTACGTTTGAGGTACCACTGGGCAGAAAGCAAGAATATGGGATTATAAAATCAGTAAGTCCTTGAAAGTTGGAGTTGTCACTAAGGCACATGGGTTTTCAATTTAGAAACATTGCTTTCTATGCCATTTATATGGAGCAACAGAGCTGGAGCTTTGGCTGAGGATGTGCAGCCAGGTGAGCTGTGGAGGGTGCAGGTCCCTTGGTCCTGGACAGGAGAGCCCAGGTGGGCAGTGAGGTCCTGGGGGTGGGCACTGTCACTGGGGGGCAGCCATGGATAAAAAATCAGCGCTCCTACTTCATAACTCACCGAGAAAGAAAAAAAAGGCTGAATAAATCTGGGAAAAGGACACATTGGAGAGGGTTGCTTAAGGGATTGAACCTGATCAAAAGAAAAGCAAATAACCATGTAGAGACCTGGTCCCAGGAGAGCAAATCTCTCAGGAGGACACAGCTGGGAGTGAGTTCTTACTCCTTGAATGTCCACATGTGCACATGTCCTGCAGAAGATGGAAGGTGAGCCCCTTTCCCCACAGAGGCTTGGGGGTGGGCTAAGGGTTGGACTCAGTGATCCTTGTGGGTCCCTTCCAGCTCAGCATATTCTGTGACTCTGTGAGGCTGATGGCTTGGGACAGTTTTGCTGTGCTCATCTGGACGGATATTTAATTATTCTGCTCAGAGTGTGGGTGCCTTTTGTGGCACCACAATGGGCTGACACTTGTCAGGGACTGTTTCAGCTGGGAGTTGATGCCTGAATGAGATGCTTTAGTTGAGAATTTGCCTGAGATATGAACAGGATGGCTGGAAATCCCAGGGTTTGTTTCAGCTTCTGGAAAAGTTTGCAATGAACAGGGAAGTCTTCAAGATACAATTATCTCTTGATTCAAAGAAGTGCACCTTTCAGTGAGAGAGTCCAAGGAGAGCTTCTGGCTCTACGTCACCTTTCTTTTATGTATTCCTTTTTTTTTTTTTTTTTTTTTTTTTCCTAAATCTTCCATCAGATCAGCTGATCAAATGTAGTCCCCTCCAGGAGCAATGGGCATCCCTCTGAACAGCAGGAAGTCTCTGTGTGGGAGAAGCTTTGAATTATTTGCATCTTGTGCAGCTTAACAGGGTCAAAAGTTGCTGAAAGTTTTCTTTGTGTAGTGCAAGTTGATGTATGTCTGTATTAGACAATCATTCCCTGATTGAACTCTGTTAACTGTCTTTGAGTGTAAAACCAAATTGCAATGCTGGGGGAGTGTTACAGCTCAGCCCAGAGTACACAGACTTCTGTGCTGGGTTACTTTTTGACTGTTGGTCTGAAAACTCCTCTTAGGCATCAGTTGGGTCGGAGCATTGGACATGCTGCTTGTATTTATGGGTAGGTAATAAAAATGACTGCAAATGTTGGCAGGTGCATCTCTCTTGTCATGCTTAGTTTCTCCACGTGGTCAGCAGCTCTTTCCTCCGAGAATGCAGTTCTCCCGAAGGATCCTGTGCTGGAGAAGCAAGAGGAGTTTGTTATGGAAAGGTTTTGTTCTCCTTCTGCTCTGAAAGGCAGCGGGAAGGATGCAGGATCCCATCGCTGGGCTTAGGTGGCGCCAGAGCCTCAGGAAAGGACCTTCCCGGGCTCTGCCTGCCCTATATTCCTGCTCCCGCACGGATCTGGAGCTTAGCACTTTCAGCTGCTCCCCTGTAGGGCAGGTCTGGGCTTAGCCCAACCCTTACCGATGAGCTGATGCCGAGCAGAGGCGAGGCTGGTTGTGCCTCGTGGATTTAAGTGAAAAGTTTGGTTGGTATTTCGTGATTCCCACAGCTGGGAACTTACTCGACACATGTTTTGTCCTTATTGCCGTGCTCCTTACTCCAAGTCACTGCAACCAGCTGCCAAAATATTCCGTACCACAGTAAATTCCAGCATGGACTGAGCTTTCATTGCCTGTCACGCATGGATTCACAGCAGTTACATTTCTGAGTCAACCTGCACACATTAGGCTCTGGGCAGGCTGGGTTAGCTGTGAGGAAAATAGCACATTCCCTTCATGTTAAGCACAGTTTGCTCAGAGACACTTTTATTTCGCACCATAGAGTCTGTTTTCTCATTAACAAATTGCTTCTGCAGAGCTGCAGTTCAGCACTTCTCAAAGTGCTGTGGACTGTGCCAAACTCAGCTCACCTCGTGCCCGGGGATTGAACTGTACTCCATAGCCTTAGGTGGATTTTTTACTGATAAGTGAACAACATTTATGTGGATTTATCACAAAGGTGATGATAGAGAGTATGTGTTTCCTTTTCAGTACACAGTGCTGCTTCAAATCAGCCCAGAAGTCTGGCTATGTGGGATTCTCTGCAGCCCGGTCTTGTAAAATCACAGAATGGTTTGGGTTGGAAGGGACCTTAAAGCTCATCTCATTCCAACCCCCTGCCATGGACAGGGACATCTTTTGCTAGACCAGGTTGCTCAGAGCTGGGGTTCAAAAAAAGCTGATGCTTACTAGTGACGTCTTCTTTGCAGATCTGGATTCTTTGTGGTTTGCTGTGGTTTGCATTGCTCTGGAACAAATACAAAGTGCCTTGTGGGCTTGTTCACTCTGAAACAAACCTTCACAGGGCAGGGGACTGTCCTGAGGAGTGGGGCACACAGTGATTACAGCCCTGAGGGGAGATGGGGAATGTCTTTGTGGGTGTGTTACCATTAGGTCACTCCTAACGCCCCATGTTTGGGGCTTTTCACTGGGGCCAAGCACTTTATCTTCTCTGTGGCTGCTGCACATACCTAAAAAGGAGCATCCATGTACTCTGACTAGAAAGGACTCCAGTTTTCACGTTTGGCACTCAGATAACACAGTTATAAATGCCTGTGCCTGTCTTGAACTGGAACATAAATGTTTATAACTCCTGTTACTCTCTTGACAGTTTTCCCATTAATTTAATGTTGAGACACCTTTTAATTTCTAGTCTCATCTGGGTACCAGCCTGAAGTCTGCTGAAGTTGCAGACTTTTTCCCCGTCAGTGACAGAAGCTTTGGTTTTACAATCCTGCACTCAATTTGCAAAGGTGAGATTTCTCACACATGTCCCACCTTCTCTGTGCACCTCTCCCCTTCCTGGCTGAGATCATTCCTGTGGGTTTGAGAGCCCCTCAGGGAATGTGCAGTGCTGGTTCCTCAGATACAGGCACAAATCCTGCAGTGGAGGGCAAGATGAAGTGAGGGTAGAAGGGAACGACAACCTTTAGGTCCTAAAATGATGCAAAAATCCACCCGGCCCTCTATTGTCTCTATTTCTGGATCTCTGATAAAATTAAAACTCAGTTCTGAATAATGTGCAGTATTTCAGCAAGGAAAAGCAAGACAAAGGGTCTATTTAAAGCTACCGTCTTTGCAGGGCTTGGCTTGCAGGCTCTGCTTCTTTTGTGTCATTTGTCTATGGAAAACACAGACAAGAGGCCAGTGAAATACAATGTGCACTCGAATTTAGAACACATGCAAAGGTCAGACGTGGTGCATGCTCGGGTTTGGGGAGATGGAAGCTTTGGGCTGAGCAAGTTAACTCGGATTTCTTCAACACAAGGAGGAATATTATAAACAGACAGTGGAAGAGAAGTTGGATGCAGTTTACACAGTATACTGCAGCCTGTACTACAGAATAACCTGTATGGCCCATGCCTGGATGCTCTTTTTTTGGTCTGAAGTTGAGGCATTATTTCCCACTTGTGGCTCTGTTCTGTCTTGCTGTTGGAGTCTTGGACGAGCCTTTTACCCTTCAGTGTCCTTTGTTGTATAACAAGGCCAGGAGTATGTACGTAAAACCTCTGGAGATCCATAAATATAAACCTGAAGTGTCACAACATGTGCCCGGCCTGAAAGCGGCTACAAAACTATCACAGAGGCTGCGAACCTGGAACGTGTTTGTTCTGGCAATAGGAGGAACACAATAAAAGCACCTGCTAAAGGCTGTTCTGAAGGGAACTGGTTGTTGCAGTTTGTTTGGGGGAGGCTGGAAATTCCCCAGGAGGAGAGGAGAGTACAGAGGGATGTGCTGGAGATGACATCCAGGAGGGTTGTGCTGCACTGGTGGGAGGGGGGAGCCTCTCTGAAGTCTGGACTGGCACAAGCTGGAGAGAGTCTGCTGCAAGGTGGGGGAACAGCCTGAAAATTGAGCAGGATTTTGGAATCCTGAAGGAGTCTGTAAATAAAGAAGTCTGAAGAGCTTTGCTGAGGAGATGGGGCAGAATATTTTTTGTTGTTGCTTTTTTGGGGGGACTACAGGTGCTTGTGTCCTCCTGCTTTTCAAAGAGTAAAGTGTGTGTGTGTTTAAGAAGTTACAAGACAATCCCAATGTTATGAAAAGTAGCTTTTATGTGGCCCTCAGGGATGAAATCTTAGACCAGCAAAGCCAAGAAAGCAGCACGTGACAAGAGTTGCTTAAGTTATTGAGGAGAGGTCTGTGGTGTTTGGGTGTAGTGCCATGGGGCTGTATTCCAAATAAAAAGGGATGCTAGAGAGGGTCTAAAACCCAGCATTGAGCTCAGGAAAACTGTAGATGGGAGTGATGTACCCTATACCCAGATTGCTGTGGCTGCCTCACACCTTGCATTTTCAGGCCACAACGCTCATCCAAATATTAATTAAGAGAATTCACAACTGTGGGGTTGTCCTACTATCTTGATCACCTGAAGGGAAACTAAGGCTTGAGATGATACAGCTTATCTGGAGCAGCTTATAATACCTGCTGTGGATGGAGGGTTTGTCTTCTCCTGGCTGCAGCAATCCCCCAAATCCTGTGACAGTTCAGGAGTCCTGGCTGAGATCTCTGCTGTCATCTCTGAACTGTGCTGTCTTCTCAGTGCTCATGGGTATAAAAACATCACGTACATTTTTAAAGCCTTATTTATGCCTCCTTTCTTCATCATTGTGATGGATTTTTGGCCTTGTTAAAGTAATCTTCTGCTAGGATTTATCTATTTTTCGTGTGTCAAAGATATTTTTTATTTTTTTTAGAGCTTCTTCATGCTGAATTAATTTGTTCGCTGTCAAACCTGTTTTGTTTTTCGTCTGAGCCCTGTGAGTGGGAGAATCCAATTCCCAGAAATGTGTATGTGTCTCTTCTCCTGCATGTGGCACTCCTGTGCCAATAAATTCAAACCTTCAACCTGCAAAACTCTCTGAAGAAATGCAGCCCTTTGCACCTCAGCTGCATCCAGGGATGGCTCTGGGTCTCAGCTCAGAGATTCCCAAATGATGGGGTTCAAACCAGCATGGTTCCCCTTTTGAGCCACACCTTGATATGTGAGGAAGGGCAGGGCCACATAATCTTCCATTTGGGCAAGAAAAAACGCTTTTCTTTTGGGAGATATTGAGGCCTCCTTTCCTCTCCTGTCCAATTGTGCCGTGCAAAGAGGAGCTGAAGGTGGTGGGGTGCTGTAAGGGCAGGAGTTGTTTCTTTCCTTACCCAGACTGGGATAACATGGTTTGTGTTGGGAACAGAGTCTGTACTGTGAACTGGGAAAGCAGGTTGGTCAGAGCCTGAGAGCTGCTACTATTTTGTTTTATAATGTTTTTCTCTGTCTATAATTTTCTGAAGGCCAATGGGGCTGAGACAAACAACCCTCTTAGATGCCACATGGTAACAATAACCCGAGTATTTCCTGCTGTGGGCTGTGACCGGGGGTGCTGCCTGGTCCCTGTCCCTTGGGAATAGCCTGGATTGTCACAGCCACCCCAGGCCTTGTGGGGCTGAGCTGACTCTCCATTATGACCCGTGCATTCAACAGCGATTTTAAGATGCTTCAGGGTTCCTGCTGATACTAGGGATGCTAAGTCCAGGTTTACTTCATATCCATACCTGCATGTGCACAGAACAAGGTGGGGGAAAGCACCTGTGGCAGGATGAGGCCAGGACCTGTGCGATGTAGCTGCTGAACCTGATGGAGTCTTCTGGTGTCAGGAGGAGTGAGGGTAGAGGGAGCATCTGGGGAATGGAGAAGGCTGGAGAGTGTGAGGATGGAGGATCTCCCACTCCTCTCATTCCCCTTACACTGATGTGGAGAAACAAATACAAACTGGGCTGTTCTGACCATGCTCTGAAGCTTTTCCTCTTCCCAGCTGCATGTTTTTGTAGGTGCTGGGTGCTCCTTGCTGGGTCTGCCATGCTGACAGCATCAGGCAAGAGCAGGAGGGTCCCTGGGCACTGGGTGTGGGGAGCAGCTGGAAGGGGAGCTGAGGGTGAACAGGGTTTGGAAAGGAAGGTGCAGAATAAGAAAAATAAGAAGCAGTTGTTTGTTAAGCTGCCTTGTTCTCTCTATTTCTGTAGGTAACCTTTTGCTTCTTGAAGCAATAAAAAACCAACCTCTTCAAAAATATTGCAGGGTGTTTCTTTGTGTGCTTTGACTAAGCTGTTCCTCATAAACCAGCGGCTTTTGCGTAAACACAGGCATGGCAGGCAGAATTATCCGCTTTTTTGCAGCTGTCAAGTACCTTCGCTCCCCCAGTAATGTGTAAATGGGGCGAGCAAAGCTGGGAGAGGCAAGCCCGGACAGAACCTGGGGTACCTTCCTTTGCCAGTGACCCCTCTGCGTCCCACCCTGGTACTGCCCCTCTGAGGGGGAGGGGGCTGTGGGGGCCCTGAGCCAGCTTGTCGCTGGATGGAATCGGATCCGACCATGGAAAACGTTGGCTTGGCTCCAGGGGGTCCCCGGCTGAACATTAAACTAGCCAAGGATTTGAGAGCGTGAGGTAGGGACACTGAGAAGCCCCTCTGGGCTGCATCTCTGTGCAAGGGACATTCTCAGGACTAGAAATGTGCCCCTGGAGATGGGTGTTGTGGGCTTCCCTCTGAACTCTTAATTGCCAGTCAGTGCTCGAGTCCCGGCAGAGCTCGGGGTGGCAGCAGAAGCTGTTTGTTTGTTAATTGCTGTGTGTTTGCCTCCTTGTCACCTCCAGTCAAAGCTGACATGCTGTATCCAGGATCTGCTGGAGAGAACGGGAACCTCCTTTCCACCTCTGTGGGTTGGGTCTGTGGGCTTTAGTGACTTTTTTTTTTCCCCTCAGATAAAATGAACAAAAATTCTGTGTCCCATGACAGCTCTGATAAGCTGGAGGCTCCAGACATGCCCCAGCACAAATTCCCATTATAGCCTTTGTTTATTTAAAAATAAAAAGCCTAACCTCACTATCTTGATTATGGAAAAAATATATAAATGTGCCAGAAGCATAATTGGTGCCAGCGGAAACCAAAAATGACCCTTTGCTTCCCCCCCTCTGCCCACCTTTTCCACAGTGTAGTGGTTTGCTGGGAGGGAGCTTTTCTTAGGCACTATTGCAGGGATCCTTTTCCATGGACCAGTAGAGCCTTCTCCAAAACATTACCACTCTCAGATGGTGGAAGGAGCCTTGTAAAATTCCAGGTGGAATAACGTATCACTGACTCTCAAACTGTCATTTGAATGCTTTTGAGATTATCTTAAGGGCAGCAGTAACATGCCCTAGAAGTACTTATGAAAATCTCGTTATCAGCATCTTTTATAATGCCGGATCATCCTGTTATTTAGATAATTGTGCAGTCTGTTCCCTCTGAGCCTGCTGACTGCTGGCCATGGGCAGTGATACCATGTTATCATCATCTCCTGGTTCTTCAGATGTGCTGAAAGACGTGTTGTGCCTGAGGACAGACAGTCCCTGGATGCCCGTTTGGGACTGGTGGCATTCACATCTCAACTCCTGGGGCACCGCATGGCTCCCCAATCCCGGGAAGCAAAGGAAAGAGGGGACAAGAGCCACCTAGGAGATCCCATGCCCACCTGCACTGCTACTGCCTCTGTTCTTCTGCAAGACCTATTCCTGGGCTGGTGATTCTCTCCTGTTCCCAGTTAACACCCTTTTAGCTCTGCTGACCCTCTTCATGGATGTGACCACAAGTGGTGCTGTGCATGCTGTGGGCAAGATTTCCTGTCACTGTCTAGGGCTGAGCAGGCTGTGTGGGACCTGTGTTAAGCCAAGTGGCCTTCAGTGCCACCATGAGCCAGGTGAAAACCATCCTGGGAGAGCTGGAGGTTGAGTTGAGCCTTTGAGGTTTGCACTGCAGGGTTTTTGTGGGAGCCCTGCGGTGATGGTGCATTGAGTGATGAATTTCATGGGAGGATTATTGCCAAACAATGTGCTTTTGTGCAATTACATGGTGTCTTTTAAATAATTTCCTCTAACAAGTGTGTCCACACCCAAACAAAAACATTATGAGAGACTGCAAAGATAAACGCTCCATGGTTACCCTTAAAGGCATTTCTGCCCCTAGTGACAGACACCTGCTTCATTTCCTGGAAAGGAAGAGTATCCAGGAATGGATACACAACACAAAGGTTTTCAGTTAATAACTTTCTAAACTTTCATTTTACGGCATCAACATCTTTTCTCAGAAGGGAGAAAGTGAAAGCTGGGACATTGTCACGTCCTTGCTCTGCTTTTCTAAGATGAATGTTTTCCTCTCACGCCTTTGAGGCCCTGCACCGTTCTCAGTGCTGGTGTCCGCAGGGACAGACTGGGCTCACAAGCCTTGTTCCACATCACTAAGTTGATTTCCAGTTTACCTGCACATATTTTTGGGCATGTGTTGTCCTTGGGCTACGCAGAGGCCTTTCTGCATGGGTGCTGACCAAGCTGGTGGGTGAAAGAGGTGTCAGTTTAGCCACCACTACCCATCCACTGCTTTTGTCTCGCTCCTCTGAACTTTTCTCAGCTTTCCTTTGTAGGAAGAGAGAATTTTAACCCCTCAGGTTGTTTTCTAGTTTCCTAAACGGGTGATTCAATGGGGAGTTAGTAATTTAAGGTGAGGAAATTGCCCTAATGAAACCACCTGCTTATTTCTCCTCCTTATCCCCTTCCCAATTCATTTGCTTCTTTGCCGTTTCCCATTACTTCGTGTTCTCTTCAACAGCCTCTTGTGAAGGGTCTCATCAAAGAGGGCATAAAAACCTAACTGTGTTGTCAATCAGTCGCCCTCTTCGTTCACCCATCCCCTTTCCCTGGTGAGACTTGCTCAGGCTAAAGCCAGTCTCTGCTGGGAACCCCAGATGGGAAAGTGCTCTGCTTTTAATTAGCATTTTAATTACTTTATCAGGCTTTGGCACCGCACTAACCAAGTTGTCATTCCTGGATGCACTTTTCAGCAGAGCTCTTGTTCTTGCTATCCTTTAGTGCTTAATTTTTTTTGGTTATCACAAAGAGTACCTTTTAATTGGTTCAGGGAGATATTCCTCTGAAGTTCAGTGTTAGCTGAGCTGGGTAATGCATCTTCCCCCCCTCCCCCAATAACCAAATCACTTCAGTTTTTCTTCTTCTGCCCAGCTCTAGATAGTGCCTGATCATTAATCCCAGAAATGTGCTGCGGTAGGAAAGGTGTAGCCCTGTGACAGATAAGCTTGACTGACATAAGTAACTTAGTTCCTCACTACCTTCCTTTTTTCCATAACTGCTGGAGATCGAGGTGACCCACAGAGTCATCTGAAATTCTCCTGCAAACGAACTCCTGGTTTGATTTTTGCTTTCAGCTATTTGGAGCCTATAACTGATGGTCATGTTCCACTGGCTTCAGTAAGATTATATTCTATATTTTTATATTGTTTTTCTGCTGCAGTAAGTGAAGAAAAAATACAGGTATTTTGTCTATTTACTTTTTTGTGTGATCTAAGCTCCAAACATTGGGTTTTTCCTCACCCCCTCCCTACTGGTTTTTGTCTCCCCTGAATTACCTTTATCTATTTTATAATGGATTGCCCCTGCTGTTTTTATATTCTGGCTTTTTGCTAGGAAATTGCATTTCAATTGTTGCCATTGATTTACTCTTGGCTAGCCAGGCTTTTTCTCCTCTTTGATGGCAGAGTGTTGCCTGGGGTTTTGTTCCAGAACTATTGTGACCCTTGGGACTATTAAACAGAAATGGAGCTGGAACAGGATCAGTAGTTCCATCTTTCCCATGGCCTACCCACAGCTTTGGGGACACAGGTCCTTGGTGACCAACAAATATTTGACCACAAGAGGGGACTGAGCAGCAAAGCTCAGGGCTGAGGCAGCCTATGAGCAGAGCTGGCTTTTTTGTCAGCAACCACAACCTGTGTGGCCGTGACACGGACCCTCCTGCACTGGTGGAACTGGGAGCTTGGACACTGAGGGTTTTTGGTGGCACTGCTCACTGTGCTGTTCACTTTGGTACTGAACATGCTTGATGATCCATGTGTGTGGCAGGTACCAGGTGCTTCTTGTAAGGGCATAAATGCCCTGAAGGATATTCTTTCTTCCCCTTCCCAGAGATTCTCCCTGACAGCTTTGCGCCCACAGGCTGACAAACATGGGTTAGATCCTGGGTAAGACCCTGGTTAGACTCTTAGCTCCATCAAAGGAAATATAAGGAAGTGAGGGAGTTCCAGGAAGGACATTTTCTGGTCATGCCATGTAGTTTGCTCATCAGTATAACTTCACCAGTCTCTTTGTGACATGAGAGCTGATGTCAGAAAGTTCTGCCTTGTACTTGGGCCCATGTTTCTCCCTCAGGGAGGCTCATCCACCTCCGCCTGAGCTGTTGGTAGGCAAAAATCTGAGTCCATATGACCAACCCTTCCTTGCCAGCTCTCTTTATTCAAGGCAGAGTAATAGGAATTATTCCCAGGACACAGCCTAGCACAGTCCTTCCTCAATGGCCTCAGCAGAGCTGAACCAGCCAGGCAGATGCAGTGTGTCAGTGTGGTGTTAACGTATTTCTGGCAGGGGTTTGAGTTATCTGAGGGGTGCTGAAATTACAGCCTGTGGGGATCCAACTTTGAACACTGAGGGGGAAAAAGCTATTATTGGCTTTTTGCTTGTGATTTCACTGGCAATGCAGGAAATTTGCAGCTGACGGGGGAAAAGTTTTGGCTGCTGACCCTGGAGTGGGGTGGAGGGATTCAAGTCGAGCTTTCTTATTTCATCTTTATGGTAGTGACTCACTTGACACTTGACTTTATCCTGTAATTGTAATGTTTTAACCTGAAACTTTGCAGATGGAGGACGGATGCTAATGGAACAAAGTTGTTTTGCTCAGTTGGTGTGAAGAGAGCTAACCCAGGTTTGATGGCCTTCAGCCCTTGTCAGAGTTCTGTGCCAGCCTTTCCCCAGCTTCTGATCTGATCCTGTTCCCAATGAAAGCAATGGAAATATTGTCTCATAAGAGGGTGTTTCTGGTTATCAGGTCCTCTTCTGCTCAAGGCACAGACCTGTTGATGTCTCTACCCAAAGAGAACATCCTTTCAGCCCTGGCTGGAGCTGACATGGCATTTGGCTGTTGGGGCTGTGCTTGGGGAAATGCCTGGTGTATTTCCCTACCAGGTGGAGGAGATGGTGGCTGAGAGCAACCAGTGTCCTCTCTGGAATACATGACCTTGAGCAAGGTCATCTGTGTTTCTGTGCATCCATGTTTTCCAGCAATTAATGGGGCTACTGTGACATCGTTGTTTTCTAAAGTATATTGAAAGTGCTCTGAGATCAGCTAGGAAATAATATAGGCAGGTATATTTATGGTGTTTTGGTTCAGAGAGACTGAACCACTTCAGTGTTATGCAGTATTTCTTTTTGACTCCAAGTTCTGGTGGGGAGAGGAGTATCTGTGGGGTGAGAAGGATGTCAGTTTTTCAGGGTCCTGAGCTGTCTGTAAGGTAGGGTATACAAAACATGGTGTTGCAAAACTAGCACTGGGCTTTTTTCTTTTTTTCATTTAAATAGCTTTAAAAATTATTTCTGTAGGCCTGGAATCCTCATCCACTGAGTGCAGGACTGGGCTCAACATCAGATTCAATTCCTGGTGAATCATTATTTCCACTACTTGTTTTTTGTAATTGCTTTTGCTAATCCTCAGCTGCATTTGCATTTTCTTAGTGCTCACCATCCCCTTCATCCATGGGTACAAGTCATGAGGTGTCAACATCCTGCTTGTGTCCCTTGTGATGTTTGGAGCTGTAAACACAGGAGAAGATGATCTTTGGTGGGTGTAAATTATCAAAGCTGTGCTGAGATGAGTGGATCTATAGCAACTTACACCAGCTGCAGGAATGCCCACAGGATATTTCTTTCCTGCTGGCTGGAACAGCAGAAAGCTGGTAAGGGAAATGGCCTTGTGTAAGTAAGATACACAGCTGAGCAATCCTCTGCTTCTTTGTTTTGGTCTGTTAAATTTTAGCTAAATAAAATCAATCTTTTGGGTTTCCATGCTGGTTCCTATATAGAGTGAGGTGTTTTATAAGCTCTGTACAACCTCTTGGACACACAACAGCCTGTTGAACTGGAACCCCAAGACAGATCCTGGCAGCACACAGGGACATGCTTCTGATGGAAAGGATTGTGAGGTTAAATAAAGTTTAGCTGCTTAAAACATGAAAAGTTTCCTTGCATATAACCAGAAACATATCTGTAATTCTTACTTATTCTGGTACTAATTCCACTTGGGTTCCTTGCAGTTGGTTAAGGGATGGGAAGGCAGAGGGTTTGTTTGGATTCTGCTGCATTAACCTGATGGTGCTGTGTCAGAACAGTGAATGCACCCAAGTCAAGCCTTGTCATAACGAAAGGAAATGGTTCCTCTGAAACTTAAGCTGAATTTGCAAAACATCCTGCCCACAATGCGTGCCACCAAAACCTTTCAAAATGGGGTCAGTCATAAACAACTTTATTTCATTCGGCTCTTCATGGAATAGGAGCAGAATGAAGGCCAGGAAAAATTATTGGATAGAAAAGCACGGGATCTTTTCAAATAGAAAAAGGAAGAAATTTCTCCTTCCCAGCTTTTTGGAAGGAATTGCAAACAATGGAGGTGAATGTAAAACCCAAGATCCAAACCCATCTCCTGAGTTACCTCCCCTGTGTAGGCTGGAGCTCCACAGCTCTCCAGCCTCGGGCCCTGCTCCAGCCAGTGCCAGGCACATCACTTCCCCTCTGTGTTCTGCAGCTGCATGTAAGGAATCATGGAACCATTCAGGCTGGAAAAGACCTTTATGTGTGTGTTTCTCCCCCACTTTCTTTCATTCAGGAGCAATGTTGCCAGTGGGCAAACACTAATCCATCCTGACAGCTCTGCCCATCTTCCTGCTTTGGTCTGGCAACCAGCAAACAGCTTGATTAAGGTCCCCAGGGCTTTATTAGTGCAGCTTGTTGCCTGCAAATTAATCAACAGGTTTCCTGTGTTTAACTCTTTGCTGGAGCTGGTTGGGAACATTCTGCATTGCTGTGGGCACTGAATCAAGACTTTAGAATTGGCTTTTAAATACCACACAGAGGAAATAACCCCAAATGGTATTAGTGTTTTCTTGGGGTAGAAGGTAAAGAGATCTCGTGGGCTCTGCAGGTCCTGCTCATCTGACTTCCCATCTCTAATAGCAGTTTTAGACTTTCACTTTATTTCTCTTGGCAGTTCACCTCCCTGCTCCCCTTGTAAAATATCCATTATCCAAGCAGAGGGCAGCCAGATGAAACCTGTACTTTGCTTAGTTATTCATAAGAAGTCAGATGTGCTCTGGGCCCCTCAAAGTGCAAGTGCAAGCAGGAATTGAGACCTTGCTGTTTTGAGGTTTGTTCTGGAGCATGGGCAGAAGTTGCCGGTATGTTGTATTTTGCAGTGTTTTCTCTCAGACTTGGAACTTGTCCTTTAGCTGTTTGGTCTCACCATATTGGGATTAGGAAAAATAACTATGTAACTGCTGTGGTTTAAACCTGAACTTGGATAATGAGCAGAAGATCTGGTGAGCACACACTGGGTTTTCATGTGGTTGTGCAGATACCAGAGAGGAGATGAGTGATGTACGGATGTAATGGGTTGAACATTCTCTCATTATTTTGAAGATCACAGGATTTTCAACTTCTTACTTGCATGTACGTGGGGAGACCCAGCTCATTATCTTAATTTTCCATTTCTGTGCATGTTTTCTCATCTCCCAGTTGCTGGAGGCCCAGTCAGTGCATTATATCTGTCTGCACACTCATGCCCATTAGCACTGTGTGTCTCTGGTGGACAGACAGACACTGACTGTGCTCCCACATGAGCCCTGGGAGACCAGCAGCACTCTGCACATGGAATTACATTCGATCTGATTTGGACTTCACCCCACAATGAACAATGGTGAGAACAGGCTGAGCCACGTAGTTTGTATTGATTATTTTTAGCAACAATCAAAGATGGAAGAAGAATGTGCCTGTAGGTCAGTTGTCTCCCGCAGTGGGAGGAGAGCAGCCGGCAGAGGAGAGCTGCCCAGGCCACGCTCCGTGCACATTCCCCCAGGAAGGATGTGTTTCTGCAGTTTGCTCCAGTTGGACAAGAGCAGTGTGCAGTGGGGAATTTGCCAACCCTCTGCCTTCAGCAGCTGCTGAACATCTGCCTTCTGGATGATGTACAAATTCTCACAACTTGATAATAATTTTCATGCCTATTTTACTAGAAGGCTTTAAAGCATCTTAGTGCTCGGTTTCAGTTTGTTGCATCCAGGTGTGAGCAGTTTTGTTGTGCTCCATTGCCAGTGGTGGGGGATGAGAGGCACAGAGAGCAATTGTGGACAACCCCAAGGGTCCGTGGAGGGGGGACTGTCCCTGTGCCTCTTCTGTGAGCTCCTTTCTCATCCCTCTATAAGTTCCTGATGCTCCTGGTGCTGTCTCAGAGCTCTCACCTGTCCAGGACACAGCCCTTTTCCTGGGGTCACAAGTGGTCTGTGCACTCCACTGTAGGGCTTTTCCTCCTGTCACCTTCTCTCTTCTTCTCTGACCAACCTTGGGGTGCCTTGCAGGGAGCTGATTGCTCAGCACAGGTGCTGATCCTTCAGCCTTACTGGTGATGGCAATTCTGTGACAGCTAGAGGTGATAAAGGCAAAGGTCCTTCTTGGGGACAAACTGGGGAGCTGAAAACCCGTGACTTAGTCCTTTATGTATTTCTGGCCTTGAGACCCATCTGTGACTGCAGCAGGGCTTGTAACAGCAGCAGGAAACAAAACAGTTAAACCCTTCTGCTTGGTTCCATTGCCTGTGGTCTGGCTCTGGCTCTTCAGTGCTTGCAATAATCAGTGAAGGTAACCCACGTTGGGTGGATCAAAAGGGCATTGCTTCCTGCCCCAGAGCGATGCAAAGGAATTTGCAAAGCCTGGGGATAGGGAGAATGAGGCTCCAGACTTGGATCCTTGGCACCTGTGGGTGAAGCAGCATGTAGAGAACAAGAGTCAAGCTTGTAGATACCTGTACAACCAGTAAGAGCTCCCTGGCAGGAGGCTGAAACACCTGCAGGAGTTGGAGTTCACCCGTGATGTTGCCTAAGGATCTTCCCAGGTATCAGCAGAAAAGCATGAGCAGAGAAAGCACTTTCTCCACCATTTAAAATGTTGTAACAGTTAACGTACTCTTTTGACGAGGTTCTTTGCAGTGGATACAGGAAAAAGTGGCAGTGCTCAAGGGTGATTTTAAGACAAATGTCTTCTGGCCATTATAGTCTTGAGGATCAAGGCAGTTTTGGGAGAGAACTGAGAGGCTGGGTACCAGTAGAGCTGAAAAAAGTTGCTTTATGCAGGGGTCTTGTTCATAGAGTTATAGAATATCCTGAGTTGGAAGGGACACACAGGGATCATCAAAGTCCAACTCCTGGCTCTGCAGAGGACACCCCAACAATCCCACCATGTGCCCGAGAGCGTTGTCCAAATGATCCTTGAGCTCTATCAGCCTTGGGGCTGTGACCACTGCCCTGGGAAGCCTGTTCAGTGTCTGACCACCCTCTAGGGGAAGAACCTTTTCTTAATATCCAACCTAACCCTCCCCTGACACAGCTTCAAATTGTTAGCACGGTTCAGATGATCTTGCTGAGTCTGGCCTTTGCATCAGAGGCACAGCACCTCAATCTCCCATCAGTGAAGGAGTTTCCACTTTTACAGGACAGGAGTTTCCACTTTTCCCCTTCCCGCAGGATATTTACATTTCTCTGTTGATGAAGGTGCTCAGGCTCAATCTCCTGTCTCCATCCCCCTCTGCCAGCAGGGAATATCAAAAAAACTACTAGAAACCTGCAAGCAGTGGGGTTTGGGAGCGGGAAAAGAGACAAGGCATCAGCTCAGTTTTCCTCATCGTGCCAAGAGCAGCCAGCTGGGACACATCCCTCTGTCTCAGGTCTGTCACATCCCCAGCGCTCCTCTTGTAGTAACTGCTGGCCTTTGCGTGGCGTGTGACAGCGTGGTGGCAGCTGTGACGCATCCATCAGCCGTGCCTGCTGCCGAGCGTTCCTTCCTGTTGCCAGGCAAAGAGGGGTGACCTTTTCTGAGAGGCGGAGGAGACAGTGGGGAGAGCAATGGGTGGGTGGGAGGCAGTGGCAGCCTTGGATGGGGCTCCCAAGGCTGTGCTGTGCCAGGGGCTCAGGTCAGGGCTAGGTTTGGATACACGGAGTGAAGCCGACAATCCCTCCTACTCTGTGTGGTGTCGTGGGTGCAGAAAGCCCCATCCCCACATGCCTACTTGGACTGAGACGAAGATCTCCCTGGTGGGCCCTGCCATCCCTGTGGGATGCGATGCCCGAATTACAGGAGGAAGTATCAGGATGGTGCTTGGTAAAATGCTATTTATGGGCTGCTGCAGATCTGACTGTATTGCCTTTGGTGTGGGAAATTTCAGGGCACCACCATGTCCCTCCACCCTGCTCAGCCTGATGTGAGGCACTGAGCAGCGGCACAGGGGGTTTGGGTCTTGTGCCCTGCTGTGTGACTTGTGCATAAAGTTGTCCCATTGTCTGTACCAAAGGGGCTTTCCTGTGGCTCCAGCACCTGGACAGTGCTCTGCTCTGTGTGTGCCAATTCTGGAGTGAAACCCAGGGTGGCTTCACTGGAAAAAGAAAATCTTTTCCAGGTATTTGAGGTCAGCATGACAGAGGAAACAATTATGAGCCTCTCAGTCTGGATTGGTACAAATGGTACCATCAATCCACAGAGATGGAGCTCTGTGTGAAGGGGTGAGGTGGAACAGTACCAGACATAACCTGAAATGACTTAACAAGCTGCTCAAGTTTTTAAATGCATGTGTCATTTTTTTTTTAATTTAAATTTCCTCTGACATTTCATAGGCTTCATCACTCAACGTGAAGCCAAGATCCATGTGAGTGTGTGCAGTAGGATTGTTTTTAAATTTTATTTTAAATACAGATGTCTGGAATAACTTTTTTGCACACACTGTAGGAGTGTAAAGGTTTCTAAGCAACATCATTTCATGCTGTTTGCATTAGAGAATGTAAAACAGGGTTCCTTTTTTTAAAAGTCTCTGCAGTGCAGGCATAATTACAGGATCCCATTATGCAGCATTGTGTCTACGGTGAAGCCTGCCCTAATGGAATATTCTGCCTTTGCTGAAGTCTTACCTGCTTTTTACCAAGGCACTTAAGGACTTAATTAGCGTCATTATAGACTGCCACCCCCTTCCTCAGCCCTGTGCATGAGGGGATAATGATCTGTCCAAGCTAGCATGCATTCACTTCCCATGGTTAACAGCACCACACGGAGGGAGTGTTTTGTAGCTCGCTGCTGCTATCTTGAATTGAACATGGAGGAGGAGGGGGGAAAAAGGAAAGCGTTTCCTAGGAGCAATAAATATACTCTGTGTTTACTTGGCCTGGTCTTAGCCATGGAGCTGGGATGGTGTTTGTCACTGGGAGATCCCTGGGGAGCTCCTCTGTCTAAAGCCTCACAATGTGCTGCCGACTGTGGCGCAGAGTGGTGCCAGCTGCCTTTGTGCTCAGTCCTGCAGGTGTGGGCTGCAGGGCACCCACATGCACTCCATCCTTCAAAAGAGTCCCCAGGAAACAGCAGGAGCCACGTGGATGCAGCAAGCCTTCCCATGATGTGGGATCCACAATGTGGATGTGCTACATGTGGGCAGCATCTTCCACTGACCTGTATATGCAACCATGCGTATGTGCCTTTATATACATGTGTAAATAGAATGAATGGAATGGTTGGTTTGTATTGGAAAGTGCCTTGAAGATCATCTATTTCCAATCCCCTGCTGTGGGCAGGGATATCTTCCACTGGACCAGGTTGCTCAGAGCCCCATCCAACCTGGCCTTGGACACTTCCAGGGATGGGGCAGCCACAGCTTCTCCAAGCAACCACTGCCCGGGCCTCACCACCCTCACTGGAGGGATTTCTTCCATACTCTAGACTAGTTCCTGCCTGTTGCTCTTGCTGGGCAGTAGTTGTTGGAATTGCTCTGAAGGATGTGTTCAGTGGGTTGGAGGGCACCGCTCCAATGCTGAGGGAAGCTGGAGAGGATCATCCTGCTGCTACATGACAGCATCTACAAAGCTCCTGTCAGCTGGATGGTCAGTTTCGATCCCTAGTGCTTCGATGCTAAACAACATTTGCACTGAGCTGCCCAGTGGAGTTTTATAAACATCTGGGGGCTTTTTGCATTTTACGAGATGAAGAGTGTTGGCTTTTGTACCAGAGATGGGGCCAAAGGAGTTTTTATTGCTGGTTAGGTAACTTCTCTGGCATGTTGCACTGGGAGCTCTAGACATTATTAATGAGGTGTGTGAGTGCTATGGTGCATGTGTTGTTTTGTGTATGGCTGTTGCTGCTGAGCCCCATGCCAGGATGTGTCCGTAGTGTTTTCCTACAGGTGTACAACTCTCAGCCCCCTTCACCTCTTGTGTCCTTCCTACCCAACCTGCTTCAGGGTTAGTGCTCCCCCAGCAAGTTTCCTCTGGAGTTTTGCTAAAATCTTGTAGGGAGGAACCTACCCATAACCTCTGCTTTTTGTAGTTCTTGGTTCAGGTGGGAAGTAAAACTTCCCAGAGTGGTCAGGGGGTTGGGAGGTGGTCCTGTGGGATGTGGGATGTGGAGCTGAGCTGCATTCAGAGGAGATTTTGAAGGCTTGTGGCCCCACTCTTATGAAAAGTAAAGATAAGAAAGAAAGATCTGTGATGCTTATGAATTTCCTGTTTTCCTTGACTCACTTGAAATCCTGAATGTCACCTGCTTGCTCCCTCACCTCAGCAAATGGGGTCTGGCCTGGGATGATGCAAGAAAGTTGCCCATGCTGGTGAGCAACCTTCAAAGTCCAGAGCTGCTCCAGGGCCTTCTCATCCTGGTCTAGGGGAAGGTGTCCCTGCCCATGGCAGGGTGTTGGAACAAGATAATCTTTAAGGTCCCTTCCAACCCAAACCATTCGGTGATTCTAGGATCTCCTGTTCCTCTTTGCTTATCCAGGATGACTCTCCTGCATTTTCTGCTCCTAGGAAGGGCTGCTGCAGTGATGCAGTGCCTGTTATTTTTTATACAAGAGCCACTTGGCTTCTCTGGCTCTTGCAGCTTCTGCCCTCAAGGAGCTGTGTGTGATACCTGCTCAGATGGATGGGAACATCTCCTCAGCCTCTCACCCTGCCCCACAGAGCAGTGCTTGACACGTTATACATCTGATACAGGTGGTGCAGGCAGTCCTGGCCCCCAGCACAAAGCCCCTCCAAGCTGCAGCTGTCCTTCGTGCTTTCCAGGGAGATGGCCGGATGTCTCGGGCAGTGCATGTTCCATTTTGCTTCATAAACACTGAAAATGGTGCCAGATGGAGCTTTATAGGTTCACATCATCTGCCCTATGCTCTGTGTATTTTAAACAAACCTGGGAGGGGGTTTGGGCTGGATCCTTGTTTGTTCTTGAAGGAATTGATGCAGGCTTCGGAGTCCTCATCCATCCATCTTCCATATGGAGATAAAAAGTTTTGGCTGAACGCTGCTAAATGTGCCGTCATCTATCACAGCGGAGGCGGGATTGTGTCAAGGAAAAATAATCCACCATCAGGCTCAAAGGAAGAAAAAGAGGGGGAAAAAAAAAAGAAAGAAAGAAGATTTCCAGTAAAATGCATTGCTTTTAAAAATCCAATTCACCCTTTGCCAAGTCATTGTTTGGTTTTAGACTTGTTTCACATGAAAGCAACCTTTAAAGGTTACTTTTATCCCTCTTTAATGAGCTATAGAAATGAGCCTGGCCTGCTACAGGGCAGAGGCCAGGGATGGGACTGCGTGTGGAGCCGATGCTCCCTTTTGGAGTGGCTGTGTGAGCTGTACCATCAGCTCCCTGGCTGCCAAATTCTGTAGCCAGCAGCTTTCAGCAAGAGAAATGAAAGAGGATCATTGATGTATATCTCTCCCCTTGCTGTGGTGGAAATTATATATGCTGCAGTGTGTGTGGGAGAGCGAATAGACATTGCTGTGTGTATTTTTATGAAGCACTCTGGATCCTGGGGGCCAGGTTTCCTGGCACCCCTCCTGTGCTGGGTGCTGAGCTCTTTGGAGATGTGTCCCAGTGAGAGCTCTTGGAAACCTGACCCCTGCAGTGAGCATCAACCATCTGCAGACCTGGCCCCCATCCTGCCCATCTGAGCAAGGGGAGAACCAAACCCCCACCCCAGAGCCCTGTGCTGCCTCTTTTCTTTGCACTGCCCAAGTGTGTTTCAGTGACAGGGTGTCTGAGCACCTCTGCAGGGACGGACTGTCCTAGCCCTGAACAGCAGGACAGTGTCCAACTCCTTAAGTGTCTGGCTTTGCTGTATGGGTGGGTACAAAGGGGTCTTCCTCAGCTCCTCACAGCAATGTGGCTGCATGAGCTGAACAGGACTGACAAAGCAGCAGGGTCTCCAAACAAGGCTCAGCAACGTGTATCTGTGGATTGAGCTCTTCCTCTTCCCACCAGATAATCTTTTCTGCCCAGGCATGATGCATGAGTGGTTCCAGAGCCCCCCGGCCCAGCTGGGAAACCTCCCAAACTGCGGCGCAGCCCTTCCATTCCGAGGGCTGCTGCATTTTCTCACTCTGCTTCCAATGGCTGTGCTAGTAAAACATCTCTCTCATTTTTCTTCTGAGGCACGTCAGGCTGTTTGAAGCTGTTAGGGGAGACCTAGCTGATGCAGAAGGAGCAGCAGTGGGGGGTAAACAAGTGGTGCTGTGCACAGAAAACCCAATGCAATTGTGCCTCGTTGTGCTGGTGTGGATCTGTGTTCTGGGACAGGACCCTTTGGATGAGCCAAGTCTGCACCAGGGTTGAAGGCAGCTGTGAAGGGCTTGGTGGTGATGCTGTCTGTGCTCCAAGGGGGGTGATTGTCACGTCCCCACTGTTGGGATGCCAGCAGCAGTTTGCAGTCAGTGTGGAGCTCTACCTCTGGCCCCTGCAGCAATCTGGCTCCTCACGGAGCTGAGCTGAGGGACTGAGTGGCCTCCCTGAGCCCAGCAATGAATAGGTGCAAGGTAGCAGTTATTTCTAAGTCTCTGGATTACCAGCCCATGCTCCCTCTGGGACCTGCTTGGTGTGGGTTGGGTGGACTTTAAATGTAAGTTGGATGTGCTGCTGCTGCTGCAGCAGTGATCCCAGTGATCCCAGTGTTTCTGGGGTTGAGAGCCTACTGGGTGTTTGGGGAAGCAGAGAGGAGGTCGGCAGCTGCTCAATTCTTGCTCAACAGACCCCTCTGTCCCTAGAGGCTTGAGACAATGAGGTAGCTGTACTTAGAGATGTGGTCTTGCCTCTCCTTTTCTACATGCATGCTGCTGTCCCTGGGCATGCTCTGGACTTCCTCTGCTTATATTCAAGTCATGGGTTTTAAAATCCCTCCCTGTGCTGATCTTGCAGGGCCTGGAATTGGCTGTGGCTTCATATGCCCTCTGCACCTTCTGGTGCCTCCTGTGCTGGGCAGAAGCAGGGGCTGAAGGGTGTTTTGGACACTCTGTGTGTTGGCTGCCCCGATTTTTATTTTTATCTATATATCTATCTCATAATCATCGACGTGTATATATATCTATATAATATTTAAATATAAAAATAAATATAAATAAATAAATATAAAAAGGTATTTTT
Source organism: Platyrinchus mystaceus (assembly GCA_035041135.1). Taxonomy (NCBI): domain Eukaryota; kingdom Metazoa; phylum Chordata; class Aves; order Passeriformes; family Tyrannidae; genus Platyrinchus; species Platyrinchus mystaceus. The sequence goes on from JAWWLV010000030.1 coordinate 15,796,797, forward strand.
CCTCCCACAGCAACTCATGCACTCTAGGGTCTCTGGGGGTGAGATCTGGGAAAATTAAGACTTTCTCCCACTCCTGATTGCCTGGCAGGCTTTGTTAAAAGGAGAAGAAACAGGCTGGAGCTGCTGTGGTCCATGGATGACCTGGGCTTCCCTGTGCATTTCCAGATGTGACCTTGAGGAATTACAGGTCCCCTGGTCCCACGAGCTGTGCTGGGACAAGGACCTCCCTATCAGTAGATCTGTTATGGTTTCAGGTGGTTTTGTTTGTCCTTTCCTCAGGTGGATGCATCTTGGTGGGACAGGGAAGAGTAAGTTGAGCTGCAAGAGAGCAGAGCCTCTCCCTGAGTGTTTTTGATGCGGCTGCAGGGCCCAAACTGCTGACCTCAGTCATGCCCTCCTGTAGGCATTTTTCTGAATCCCCTTTCCTAGCAGAAATCATCTCCATCGTCCTTATGGCGCCATTTGCATGGGAGGGGTTTTTGTATGAGAGGTTTTTTCAGGAGGACTGTGATGATTTTCCTGGTTTTGCTGCTGTTGTGTGAAGGCTGACAGGCACTTCCCCCCGCAGCAGGACCAGCCACCCAGGGATGCTCTGTGTGAGCAGGATGTGGTGGCTTGGAGAGGATCTGTCTACTGGGGAGCCGCCAGCATGGAAGGCACTCTGGAGAAATTCCCTATGAAGCAGAACTGAGGAGGATGCTGTTTTCTGTAGAAGTGTCAGAAGGCCACTGGAGGCAGTGGGCAACAGAGAGCAACTTTCCTATGGGAAAGTAAAGCCCTGTTCCATTTTTAACCCTTGGTAATTGAGTCCAGGGTGAAATGTGACCCCAGGTTACATAGCTGTAATGCCTTCTCTGTGCGCTGGGCTCTGGGCCCTCAGGAGGGGGAAGAAGCAGTCGTTTGCTGGTTTTGGCCCAGCTCCATGAAGAAGTGAATTTGTTAGTGCTTGTAAAGAATGAAAATCGGGAGGCAGGAAGTGGACATCTCCTTAACAAACATCAGAGCTGACAGCCCTGTATGTCGCTTTGGGGACACCCACCCGGGCCATTGTGTGTAGCTCAGGCAGAAGAAAGCAGAGTGGCAGGGGAGTTTGGGGTCTCTGGTGGGGTTGTGAGGCAGGAACGTGTCCCTGTGGGAGTCTTCGTCCTGCAAAACGTGTGAACTGGCCCTGGACGCTGTGGCAGGAAGGAAAACAGGCCAGACAGGCGATCTTTTTTGGCAGGGGTCTCTCCTCCCTGCTCAGTGCAGGTATAATGACCTTTCCATGCTTGGCTCTCAGCAGACATTCATGGATGGAGTTGTCCTTCAGGGGCAGGGAAGTAATGCTAATCCTGTGTGATTAGCAGGAGCTGGGATGGGTGCCTGTGCCATTACAAACCATCCCTGTGAATTTGGGAGTTTGCAGGCACCCCAAGTGTTTGAGGAAGGGCTGGAAGTCATACCCAGCAAGGGCACCTCACAGTAGCAGCCTGCATGGGAGATACATTATCTTGGGCAACTGGGATCTCCTCCTGCTCCCCCTCACTTCTTATTTCCAGGAGGCTTTGTAGTGATGGTTACACTAAGACAATAGTGATAAAAAATTTATTTGAGCCTTGTCATTAAAAATAGATGACTGTAGCCTAAAGGTGACTTGTTGGGTAACTTGTGCTTACTGTTCTGCTTTGTTACGAAGCCTGAAAATTACTGTTGCTTTTTTCTTCACATTTAGTTTTTTTCAGCCTTACAAATATGCCACGTCAGGTTGGTTTTGTTGCAGTCTCTTAGGAAGGGCTGCCCACTGGGAACTTTCTCTGCCTTGAGGATGTCAGCAAATCATTTATCCTCCATGAGGAAAACAACAGACATGACTGTAAAATAGAACTCAGAAAAAAAAAAAAAGTGAAGTGGAGAGTTAGCAACAGTCAGCAGTTCCTCTGGACTTGTTTCTTCAAATATCCTTGTTCTAAATTGCCTGTTGTCCACAGAGACTTTAAGGGAAAAAGGGTAGGGTACACAAGACCTGAGTTTTTGGTGTTAAATACTTCCAGACCTCCTGAGGCCATCAGGAGGGAGCAGGCCAGCTGCTGGTAAGGCTCCAGAAGTTGCCTTGGGGAATGGACCACCTTTGGGAGGTGCAGCTGGCTGGCTGCAAGCTCTCTCAGATGCCTTCCCCTTTGGTTTCTGTGTGGCAGCTTTTATGAGTCTTATCCCCAAAAACAGCATGAGATTGATCTCTGGGGCTTCCTGGGAACATAGGATGGGGAAGAAGAAGTGGAAAGAGGTGAGTGGAAATCCCAAAGGATCGTCAGCTCTGTGCATGGGTCTCCAGATGCAGGGCACGTCGGGGGCAGGGGAGGACTGGGTGGGCTTGACTGCCATCCCCAATGTCTCTGTGGGGACACAAAGCTGAGCAGGCTTTGTCCCAGAGGTTTTGTCATCGCTGGGGAATCACACCAGGAATCTGCAGTGCCTGGATGTGACAGGCAGGCTCCAGTCCCTCCTGGTGCCTCACAGACTTGGGAGCAGCGTGGGCTACATGGAGGAACATTGCTGCTTCTCCAACTGCTCTGAGATGCAGCTCTTCCGAGCTGCACATCATCAAAATGATGGTGCCAATAGGGCTGGAAGGGGATGAGGGAGCATGCTGGAGTGAGGTGGCTGGAGAGGTGCAGGGGCAGCACTGGAGATGGAAAAGACGGGCTGGAAGGGAGTGTGGCACATGGTCCACATGACAAAGGGTGGGGGGGGAGTGGTGGGGTGCAACGAGTGGCAGAAGCTCCATCACCTGCGGGTGAGTGCCTGGGGAGTGTTACATCACTGTGTAGTGATGCTGCCAGCAGAGGTCATGTCACAGTGTGCAGAGCTCCCCCGAAAACAGGGAGCCATTCCTTTTGTTCTTGAAGACAAAGGATCTATCTTGGGATCTCTTCCAGAATGTAATGCTTTGGTGTGGAACAAGAAATTCTGTTAACCCTACTCCCCTCTCAGCCCAGTAAACTGGAAGTGCTGACCAATCCAGGCACCTCTTCCACCTCTTGGAAATTCTGGGAAATAAATGTTTTGCCGCTAGTGCAAAATAATTAGAAAAGGAGATTTGTGTTTTGTTGCTGGATGTGCCTTTTCCCACCTCCTTGATTAATCTTGGATGCAGATGCTAGTCATTAGCTGTGCAGCTCAGGATCTGTGTGTGTTGCCAGGACTTGACCTGCATCTTGTAGTAACAAAAGCAGATGAAACATCTGCTTGGGGAGGAAAAAAACCCCCCATGGAGTTTCCTGCCAGCTTGGCTGGGAGAAAGGAAGGGACAGGAGGGTGGAGAGGGCACAAACAGGATAGTGTTCAGGGTGGAAAAATGTGATCTGGATTCTCCATAACAAACTTGTCTCTCAAAGGCTCTCTGAGCCAGTGTGAACTGGAATTTTGCAATGACTGGAAAGTCCAAGCTTCCCAGTCCCAGAGGACGATGAGGGGCAGTTTGCAGAGAGGCATGGGTGGGTGGGAACGTCCTCCCCAAATTCTCTTGGGAGGTGTTGATTAGGGCCACTGTTGTTAGAGCTGACTGACCACTGCTGAGCGGGGAACAAACAGTGATGTCAGACAAAGGCCACCAGCCGGGACGGGGGAAGGGGGCCTGTGACACTGTGACACCATGCCATGTTGAGGATATTAATTCTCAAAGAACTGTTATTGCTGAAAGGCTGTATTGTTCCTCAGGGACGGACAGATGACGATCTAAGTCATCCTCGTTATTCCAGCTGGTGGTCCCCAGCAGTCACTGGGAACAGGACCCCATTGGTGCTGTTGATGATGGTGATGGCACAGCATCTCCCAGGAGTGGCAGCCCTGTGCTGAGCTCACCTGATGTGTCAGTCAGGCACAGAGAAGACCATCAGCTGCTGCTACCAGCCCTTGTGCAGGTTCAGCATATTTGCTTTGTTTCCTTTTGGGATGGGAAGGGCATGTTCAGGGTGATGCAAGATACCTGAAGGGAACCTACAAGAAAGGTGGAGAGGGACTTTTTACAAGAGCATGTAGTGACTGGACAAGGGGGAATGGCGTCAAACTGACAGAGAATAGGTTTAGATTAGATATCAGGAAAAAATTCTTTACTGTGAGGGTGATGAGGCCCTGGCACAGGTTGCCCAGAGAAGCTGTGGCTGCCCCATCTCTGGAAGTTTTCAAGGTCAGGTTGGATAGGGCTTGGAGCAACATGGTCTAGTGGAAGGTGTCCCTGCCCATGGCAGGGCATTTGGAACTAGATGATCTTTATGGTCCCTTCCAACCTAAACCATTCTATGTTTCTATGTGATTTTTCAGGCAGCACCTGGATGTGGGGGATTTGAAATGAGCAGTCCTAGTGCCCCATGTGGAAAAGAAATGCTCTAGTAAATGAGTGAGAGGGATCCCTGGGGGCTAACCAAACATTGTGGACACCAGTGGATGTGTTTTGGATACTTCAGCACGGACAGATATACTTGGGATGACAGAAGACAGGGAGCTGATGGGACAGTAGTGCGTTCAAGCTTGAGAAAAACTGCTGCAAAAGTGAAGTTTGCTTTGTCTAGAAATTAATTTTCAGTCTCTGCCCTATGGAGCCTGTGGCTTTCCTTGCCTTCACTGGACATAAAGGGTTTCCACAGGACTCTTTCCAGCAAGGAGCGTGGCTGGTGTCACAGAGCAGTTGCAACATTAGACTGTCTTCAGGGTTTGACAAGTCATCCCAAAAATGTGAAGTAAGTTGCTATTTGCAGAAAGGTTTTGTGGAAAAGGCACTTAACCCAGAGGAAGAAGTCTGGTTTCCAGAGCAGTCAGCTTTGAGCGGACGGTGTGTACAACTTCATGTGCAAGGGAGGCAAAGTTAAACTTTTCTCTGACAAGATAAACCCAAAACAAACCAGGGAGGCAAGGCCCATGGCCACAAGGAGATCAGTGTGGAGCTAGAAAAAGGACAACTGGTTCCTGGCAGGCAGCTTCATGCATGGGCCCTTCAAGTGTCCTGCCTGCCCAGGCTGAGCTGCCGATGCCTGGGAAGGGGATGAAAGAGCAGCAACGAGTCAACAGCTGAAAATTTCCTTCCTGATGCTGGGAAGGACGAGCAGTTCTTCCTCAGGGTGAATCACGCCCCGGCACTAAGCAGCTAATCCTGCCGACTGTGGCTGTTCCCTGATAAGCTATCCTGCCAACTCTGATGAGTTTCCAGCAACTTCATTAGAAAAAATAATGTTAGAAGCGATTGGAAGTCAATTCTGTTTTATGTGACTAATGTTAATTATTATTACTTTTGTTAGTTAACCTAATCCACCGAGATTCTCCCATTAATAGATGTTACTAATTTGTACTCAGAGTACACTGTCTTCCATCGGTGGATTTCAGAGCATTTCCCCCACTGACCTCTATTTTGTATTTAATGTAGCTTACCATTTTATTTAAAGTTAATTATTGTGAGCTGTAAGTTTCCACAGTCTCCTATAAACATCAACTAAGCTTTGCAGTTTGGGGCTTTTATACAACGTGTCAGGCAAAGAAACACAGGATAACAGTTTGGGAATGCTGGAAGGCATATGATTGAAAATGGAAATTGGCAGGTAAGTGATTTGGAATAGCGTATCACTCTCCTTGCAGGAGGTAAGAACTCTGCTGTGTGTGAATGGAGAAAAAAGTGGGCTGACATAACCTGAATTACCTGCTCATGGGCACAGAGTGGTCTCTGACTCCTCTCTGTGCTCTGGTTTAAGATGGAGCCACAGCCGGTGGTGTAGCACAAGGAGTTTTTGCATAGGTGCAAACCAGTTTAAGGACCATCAAGACTTTGATCAAAGCCTTTATCTTGCTTCATTTTTTTTTGTTCACCTTTTTTTATCTTTTTTTTTTTTTGCTCTTTTCTCCTCCATGAGGAACTCTACCAGGGCAATCCAAGAGATCATGTGCCATATTGGATGTGGGTCCCCTGGCAGGGCTTGGAGCAGAGCAGCTGGGCTCCCTGGAGCTGCTGCCTGGCAAACAGTGCCCCTTGCCCACTCAGTGCTGCTGGGGGGGATGGTTTGAATGCAGCCTGCAAAGAGACTGATTTAAAACAGGGTCGAGGGCTCCAGACAATCTCTGTAACTTCAACACATGTTCAGGCAAACCATGTGTATAGTTCAGCACACCGAGTTGTGTTAACAAAGCTCCTTGCCAATGAGTGGAGTGTTTGTTTGGACATGGCATTGTGATCCCTGTATATCTGGGCAAGGATTATTTTCAATCCTAAAAAAATAACAAACCACAAAACTATGGAATTTATCATATAGAAGAAGCAGCAGGAGATCAGGGGTTGTCTGAGCACAGCACTGAGGGCTTTGCTTGTTGTGTTTGGCTTTGAGAGAGAATTCCCAGTGTGATTTTTGGGGCAGCAATCAATCTCCATCTCTTTTAGCTTCTTTCTTTGATGGAGTAACAACACATATCTGTGCTGCAAGGTAGAGGGGGAGCCTGGGCAGGATCACACTGGGGGGGTGCCAGTGGTGAAATGGAATAGATTGGGTTGGAAGGGACCTTAAATATAACTTCTTTCCATCCCCCTGCCATGGGCAGGGACACCTTCCACTCAAACAGGTTGCTCCAAGCCCTTCCAACCTGGCCTTGGACACTTCCAGGGATGGGGCAGCCACGGCTTCTCTGGGCAACCTGTGCCAGGGCCTCACCACCCTCGCAGGGAAGATGTGTGGAGAGCACAAGAGGGGCCCACTTTGTCCAAAAATCTTTGGGGCACTGGATGGTAAGTAAATTATCTTTTTTTAAGCACAGTTCTATCATTAGGTATTTGTTAAGAAAGATATGGATTAGTTTTGTGCAGTTGAGTTGCTTCTGTACAGCTGAGAGCAGACTTACTTCCTCTGCACTGAGACTGATTAACTGTGAGTCTGTGGTTGGGTCACTCACCTTCCTGCTCTGCTGCAGTTCTCCACCTCAAATCAGCACAATGCTAATTATTTCTCAGTTTTAGTTTGGAGTGCAACTTTAATGGAAATGTTAATTTACAGCGACTACTTCACAGTGCATTTTTTGGGAAAAAGCTCTTAGCTTTTCCATATGGTTATCAAATAGTGACTGTAAAACCCCGGCCCTCTACTTGAGCTAACAAAGGTCATAACAATGGTTAGTGAAAGTAAAAGTGCTCTGTAGTCAGTTAATGCTCCATTTGGTTATTTATGGGCAGCTTCCTGATGGTCTTGAGGAGTATCCGTAAACCTTGTGATTAGTTACTGGGAGAAAGCCACTGTTGGGACATGATAACACTGTCCCTGCCTTGGGGCTGGGCACCTGCTGCACAAAAGTAACACTTGCAAAATAAATAGAAATCCTGTTTTATTTGTCTGTCTTCATTTTCTTAACACTCTGCTGTTGAGGAAAGGAAGCTGATTGGAAGCTCCACTTTGGGGACTGTGCATGGCACTGGAGGAACCAGAGTACCATCACAGGCACTGAGCAAACACCTGGGCAGGTTTTCAGGCAGGGCTGCTGAGACCTGATGAGCACTTCAGGTGCACCCCTTGTGCTATCCTTGCAGTTCTCCACTGCTTGGGAAAGCTGTATGTCTGCTGCATTGCTTAGGGATCTCCCTTACACTTGCTTGCCTTACTCAGCCCTTTTGCAGTGGCAGAGGAAGGATGCTCTGTTCTGGGACTGCCCCTTTTCTGCCTCCTGCTTCCAGTATGAGCTTAGATCGATCCCCTATTCCCACTCTGCTTTAGCTTCCCATCTCAAAAACAGTTTTGAGGAATAAAACTGGGAATAAAGCAGTTGCCAGCTTTTCACACTTAAATTCAGAGATCAGCCCCACAGAAACATCTTAGACAAGAAGAAGTTGTGAGTGAAATTAAGTTTCTCTTACCCTGCAACCAACTGGCTCTTCATGAGTGGCCAGCCCAGAGCATGGAGCTGACATGACAAGATTTTTGGGAGGTGAACTGGTGACAGCAAGATGGGGTGACTATTAGGAAGTGGTTGGAGTGGCTGCTTATTTCGGAGAGGACAGCCCACCAGGATGGCTCCTGGCTATGTTCTCCCCACAGCCCTGTGCTCTGGTGATCAGCATGGGAACACAGGGGAGCTCAGCCTTGCCTTTTTTCTTAAGAAGAAAACGTTTGCTGGAAAGTGTTGACTTGGGTGCAGATGTTTTGTGTCTCTCGTCCATCGAGGTCAGTTGGAGTTCTGCCAACACGAGTGACGTGTGTGCAGCAGAGGCCAAAATCCTCCCGCAGACGAGCACTGTGGGACTTGTCTGTGTCCTCCCAAAGATGGTAGCTTGGCTTTTGAAGCATCACAGCACAAAGGGGGCCTGAGGCTGAACTGGTGACTTTGATGCAAAATCAGGGTAAGAAGGTCTTGTGTAGCACCACTGGTCCCCATGCCAGGCTGGTCTGGTCTCTGTGGAAAGCTGGAGATGACTCATTTCCCTGGTGAATTTGTGAGGTCTTGTCTCTCCTCCCTTTGGGCATCTTGCTGATAGCACTGCTCCCCGAACGCCTGCATGGTGCTCTTTGCTCGTTAGCTCTATTTATAGGGAATTTAATAAGATATCAATTAAAGGAATGAAAACAAACTGAAGACGCCTGTCAGTGGAAAAGCTGGAGTGAGGCAAGGTTATTAATAGCAGTTGTTTAAAATCTTGTTGGCTCTTTTTATAGGCAGTCCTTGTTGCTGTGGGACCACTGGGCTGGACCTGTGTGCCCCAGAAGGTGGTGGCAGCCCCTGTGTGGGACCCTGTCCCTCTGCTGGGACCATCCTGTTGGGCAGCTCCTGTCTGCCCTGCTCATTATGAAGGGGAGGGATGCTGATGGGAGAAGTGGGCTTGAGGGAGTCCCGCTTTCTAAAGCACACACTGGATAGACTCTGTTAATTAGCTCTCCTGATTTACTGTTTTCCTGTTTGGGGGATATGGTATTTATGATCCTATGGGGAGGATGTGAGCTGGCATGAAGAGAGGAGATTTCTGATCCTTCAGGGCTTTATGATCCTCTTTCCTTTTGAAAACTCCAGCTGTGGGGAGACCAGGAAACTGGAGATTTGTTTCTGACTGAGTGAATTAGCATCTGTCTCTCTAAAATCTGTTTCTCTTAGTTTTGCTGCACCCTAAGTATTATTTTGGCTTGCTGCCTTGCATTTCTGCAGTGTCAGCATGGGGAGAGCCCCCAGCTGCAGTCAGAGCCCATCCCAAACTGTCAGCAGTCTCCTGGTCTGTCTGGGATCTCTGGTGTGTTCAGCTGTCCCATGGTTTCAAGAGGGTGGGGGTGAACAGACAGAAATCCTCAGACCTCCTCCCCCAAGCCCCTGGGCATGAGGATCTGTGTGCTTAGCACTAAGGGTGTGCCAGCACTGCCCACATGCTCCCAGCATCGCTGTCCCCGTCTTTGAAAGTCACCTGGAAAAAAATTATTTCTCTTTAAAAGTTTGAGCTGCTTCTGCTCTGTATTCCTGTATGCTCTGCATTCTGTAATCTTTTTATAAGAGCATGTAGTGATAGGACAAGAGGGAATGGCTTCAAACTGAGAGTAGATTTATATTGCATGTTAGGAAGAAATTCTCTCCTGAAAGGGTGGTGAGGCCCTGGCACAGGTTGCCCAGAGAAGCTGTGGCTGCCCCATCCCTGGAAGTGTCCAAGGCCAGGT
>JAWWLV010000030.1:15806528-15816796 GCA_035041135.1 Platyrinchus mystaceus
AGTGTCCAAGGCCAGGTTGGACAGGGCTTGGAGCAACTTGGTCTAGTGGAAGGTGTCCCTGCCCATGGCAGGGGGGTTGGAATGGGATAATCTTTACAGTCCCTTCCAACCCAAACCATTCTATGATTCCCAAGCTGGTGATGTTATCCCTTGCCTGGTGTTCTCTCTGGGGAGATTGTGATGAACAAAGCAAGGACTTTGCTTGGATCAAGTCTCAGCCCCACTCATCCCTACTGTCACTGCCACCTCTTTCTGATTTTTTTCTGCTCTTGCTGCTTTATCCAGCATCTCCTCCTGGGGCCACCTCTTTCCAGCTGCCTCCTGTTTGTCAGGTGCTTCCTCTCTCCTCTGCTCCACCCCGCAAGAAGTTACCATGCAGAGCAAACTCCCTCCTCCAGCCTTATTAAAAACACCAGGGATGTGGATGTGCATAGCTCCTGGGCTCCATTTGATATTGTTCAATCAATTGAGAGCAAGAGGAAGGAAAGTGCTGAGTTGAGGGAATTAAATAGGCACTGTTCAAAGAAAAGACATGTCCAAAAGCACAAGCATGATCTCATGCAACGTGGACTTTGTGATCTGGGAACTACAAAAGGCTGAGACTTTGTGTCTGGGCAAACAAAGGAACAGAAATAGCAACCCAGAAATATTAATTCATTGTCAAAATTATCCTCAGTCCCTGGCCATATGATTTATATGGAGCAGAAACCAGGACAGCTCTGCTTTGCTTCTTTATGTTAAGTGAAAGACCAGTGAAAACACGTGTTAGGCTTAGCTCTGGGGGCTTCTGCCTTGCTTCTAAGACACTGGAGTGGCTTCTTCATGCCTATGTTAGAAAATCAGCCTTCAAGTCATGCAGTGGCTGAAATGCATTTGGGGCCACTGCTGCTTCTAATTTAGGAATATCACTTGGAGGTTATCAAACAAGCAATACTTTGATCCTGCCTTGGCATTTGCACACCCAGCAGCATCCAGGGGGCTCACTCTGGGTGTCCTTCCTGCCAACTGCCTTCCATCACCATTTCTGTCCAGGAAAAGCAGCCCAAGACCATCCATGGAAAAGAACTTTGAAGGACAGTGAGGACAAACTGGGTTCACAAAAGGCCCTTGGAGAAAGGGAGCTGGGGGGAAGGAAGTGTGTTTCAAAGGTTGGTCTCAATTGCGGTTATTTTCTAATTAGGCTGTCCTGGTGTATCCCAGTCCCTCCCAGTGTATCCTCTGGACGTACCATACCTTGGACCAGCCTTGTAATGGGCCCTGGGAAGCCAAGGACATCAGGGGTGAGGAACTGTTAAAAATGGGAGGATAAAACAAAAGGCACGACTGGCACTATGCTTGTGGGTAGCGTGAGACCATGCTCCAATGAACCATCGTTTTATTGCTATTTCTGTGAAATATGTTTTTTTTTCCCCCCCTCAGGATCCATTTTTTTTTTTTCATTTGTATTTGGATGCCTCTGTCTGTGCAGATCAAACAACATACTTCCATCATTACAAGTCAGTGAGTCACAAGGGCCATAATGACTCTATCTTAAAAATAACCCCAAAGCCCTATTGCAGTTGCTCTGCAGGCTGGGATGTGTTCTTGCACTCCCCAGGGAAAGTCAGAGGCAGACTGAGGAAGAGACCCAGGGAGAGATGGTCATTCTCATGAATAGGCTGTGGTGACTTCTCATATCTGCTTTTTGTCCTCTTTGCAGCTCGGCTTTATGAAAAGATGTGAGCTCTGTGAAATGGATGTTTCATTTCAACCCTTCTCCACCTCCAGTCCTTTTGCCTTTGTCTCCTTTTCTTCCATCTCCCTTTTTTTTCAGGGCTGGGGGGGATAGGGGTGGTTTAGAAAGATCTCCTCTGTTACTAAAACCGTGGCTGCTCCAGCCACTTCAGCATTAGTGCGAAAGAAATGATATTTCAAATGCTCAGGTCTTTCCTCTCCTGAGGCAATGGGGGGAGTGGAAGAGGAGAAGCAGGGTTATTTCCTGACGATGCTCTATTGCTCTATGAGATTTGCATGGAGCTTGAACCTGATCCATTGATAAAGGTGCAAACTTCCAGCTTCTCCCTCCCTAAGAATTGCTCACTTGTTTAGTTCTTTTGGATATCTGGACACGTGGTGCCTTTAGATCTCCAAACAAAAGAGGCTCCTGTGCATCAGCAGTAGTTTTTCCATAAGTATCTTTTCTTAAGGCAGGACAGTAAAGCACATTCCTGTTTATCCCAGACTGTCCAGGTGTTGGGGGCAAGCAGCAGTCAGACCTGCACCCAGTGCCCCTTTAATTAGAGCCTGGGGGTTTTGTCATCAATTAAATGGGGAGCTGGAGCACCCAGCTGTTTTTCCTGCCTGTAAATCAGCTGCAATACAACTTCTCATGAGAATCTATCCCTCATATCCATGATTTGTTTTGAGCTACTGGTCTGTTGATGCTCTTTTGTGACCCCAGGAGTGACCCCTCTAGGACAAAGACCATGTGGGGTGAAGTGGCACATACCATCACCTGCATATCTCAAGGGACAGGCACTGGTGGCCTCAGCTTTATCTCCTTGTCAATGTCATCAGACGAAGGTGGTGTTGGCAAGTGGCTATCCCAGAATAATCCAGCAATAATAAGTTTAAGCATGAGATGAGGCTCACTTAGAGATGCAGGGAAGTCCAGGCACATTTTGAGAGACACAGACATAGCATGTCACAAGTAAGGTAATATTTCTTTTTTTCTTTTTTGGTGATATTTAATTTATGAAAAATGGGGGATGTAACTACCCTTGCTCAGCCTCTTCTTGGTTTTCCTGTTTGCTTCTGCTTTTTTTACTTTTTGGGACAGAAAGTGTGACTCTTCCAGCTGCCTAGTTTCAGTTTGCCTTCTCTTAATATCTCTGTTTTCCACTCTGTTTCCTGAAGCTCTTCACCCTGACTCCCCAAAACCACCCTGCACAGCCATAGAACCAGTGGGTATTTCTTTCCCTCTGCTCTGTGATGGGAAAAGCATTTGTCAGAAAGATGTGTTGTAGGTAGCTGGAGGGTGTTCACACCTTTAGGCACAGCTGTATCTTTTGGGAAAAAAAAAAAAAAATCCCAGACCCTCTGTCCAGAGCACCCTCAAAGCCTCTGGAAGATCTGATCTCCTTCCAGAAATCTCATCTCTTTTAATCCAACAGAAAAAGCTCCCTCCCTGAGCTTGTCTGGTGTATTTGCTCTGGCTTTGGGCTTCCCACCAGCTCCCCCAGTATGTTGTGATCATCACCTGCACTCTGTCTGCTCTCAGCTCTGGGCTTTGGCCCAGGAGAACTATACATCATACTCGATTGTGACTTATTGTACCGGCTGCTTTTGGGAGGAATGAGGCTGATGAACTCGTTTTGCCTCTGACCTGAGCAGATGGAAATGGAGGTCTCCAGATGGGCAGCCAAAGGCCTGTGCTAAGCACTGGTGCTCCACCTCACTGAGATCTGCCTTTTCTAGGCAAACCCTTGGATCCCTGAGGTGGGACACAGACCTTTGCTCCTTCCCTAGATGCTGTACAAGGCAGTGAGCTCACCCAGCCCACATCCCAGGGGATGAAGGGGCTCCTTATCAGCTGCCCACTTCAGCCCAAGGGGCTGGTTGATACTGAGCTGGTGCTGGGAATGCATGGTCGGAAGTCACTAATTGTTTAATGCACGATGTTATCACTGTTCTAGTAATAGCAGTGGTGCAAATTAGGTGAAAGCTCCTCATTGCTGTCCTTTCCCAGGAACTCCCAATCTCCTTAGGGTTGTGCTGTCCTTTCCAAGTCACTGCACTGACTCTAGCCTCTAACCTGTGTACGTGAGATCAGGACCCTTTAATTCCTGAAATATTTCTTCCAAGTCTTATCCTTACCATTTAGAAAAGAAAATTGCATCCATAAAATATGCACTGAAAATGAGGAGCCACTCACCTACACCAAAAACAACACAGTTTCCTGCTCAACAAAATACTCATCCTATATGAAAACAAGGAGGAATAGGTTCATAGTGAAAGAGGGGAAATTTAGGTTAGACATACACAAGAAAATCTTCCCTGTGAGGGTGGTGAGGCCCTGACACGTTACCTGGAAAAGCTGTGGCTGACTCATCCCTGGAAGAGTCCAAGGCCAGGTTGGGCAGGGCTTGGAGCAATCTGGTCCAGTGGAAGGTATCCCTGCCTGTGGCAGGGAGTCGAAACTAAATAATCTTTGAGGTCTTTTCTGACCCAAACCATTCTATGATTGTACAAATAATAGTTGAATAAATGTGATTCTCAAAGTGGATCTTTGCAATGGTCTGTTTTGTCCAGCTGGGTCATCAGCCAGCAGGAGCTCTGGACAGTTGTGCTTCTCAGAATTAGTTCTCCTAAGGCTAGAGGAGTTGGGCATTTTTCTGGGTTTTTTGCATGCAAGTGTAAGGCATGTGATGTCTCATAAGTTTCTCTGAATGGTTATAAATTATTAGCAGCTGTAGCTAATTAATCTCAAGGGTTTAGTGGTAAAATTGTCTAGCACACATAAGAAGAATGAGTACTTTTATTTTACTTGGCCATTTTTTAGTTTACTATCTAGATCTGCTAGTTACTTAGGATGTGAACTTGGGCAAGCCTTGAATCCCTTGCAACTGAATTTCTTCCCTAGAATGCTAATGCTGGCAGCTCTTAAAGGCTCTTGTGCACCACTTTGAAACTGTATGTGATGAAAAACATAAATAAGCTACTAACTAGCCTTGGCATAACTCCCTGAGAAGTATCTATTGATATGGATGTTAGCTACAGATAAAAGTATCATTCTGTCTTGATGGTGATATTACTGGGATGAGGTTATAATCCAAAACTGTGAGGGCAGATGAGACTTTTTCAAAGGAGAATATTCTCTTGGATCATTCACTGGCCTTGGAGCTCTAGATACTGAGAGTCTGTTTGTGACATGGCTTTTATTTATTTCTTTGACTGGTGGTTAAATGGGACCCAGAATACTTTTCTCAGAAGTGTCTTAGGATTCCAAATCTACCCTGCAAAATATACGGGGTTCAAGTATCTAAATTAAATGGTTTTGTTTGGGTTTTTTAGGGGGGTTTGGTACAATTTTAATTGTGTGCTGTGTAGTAGCAGGAGAACATACTGTGATCAGCCTCAGAGTCAGCCACGCTCCCTAGTCTACCTACATATGCTAAATGTATAGAGATCATGTCTTTACCAGTGGGCGGTTGGCATTCTGGATAAGGAGCTGCCTCTGAGTCAGCTCTAAGGGATTTAATTCTCCTGCTCGAGAAACAGTGGTTTACACTTCGAAAGTGCAAAGCCCTTCTGGGTTGTGTTGCTCTAGATAAAGTATTACATGCAATACAAACCCATAGTATGCTTCATAGGCTGATTTAATAACTATGTTATGCTCTCAGCTTTAATGTGCTAAAGAACAGCCAGGGCTATGACAGCTTGCTGAACAAGAGGAGTGATTTGGAACCCTTACTTGCAGCGTGTATCTGTCTTGAACAGCCCAAATTGCAGCCTCTATGAGAGTAGTGGCAATTAATTACATATTGCTGCAGAATTCTGGCCTGGATTCCTGTCTTGGTCCCATGGAGGAAACAAGCACAAAACTGAGAATGGTATGGAGTGAATCAGAAGATTAAGAGAGGATGACAAGCCTTGCTGGTTGGTTGTTGGGCAGGAGAGAGGGAGAGGGGAGGAGGCGAGGGGAGATGAGCTTTTGTGAGTGACATGTGGCTTGAGAAAAGATGCTGGTACCTGCTGTGGGGACACAACTCCATGGGGTTGCACCCTGAGGGCCCAGCTCTTGCTTTGGCTGTACAGCTGTGTGAAGGGGTGGGATTAGAGCAGAAATGCACACATATTTACTTTTCCCCTTACTTTGGTAGACTGGTCACACTTTAGCTGTGCCATCTCTGTAATTCTTGTTATTGGAATAAGCAATGAAGAGCACTGGACAGTGGTGTGTTGCTGGGGTTTGTTCTAGCAGAGGTTTTATGGAGGTGCTGGAGTGCCATGTGCATGCAGAACAACACAGACGTTTCACATTTCTTTCAGTTTGTAGTGCTACTCTGAGGAGCAAAAGCTCTGAGACTGCAGCCCCAGCAGTCTAGTTATTAATTATGATGCTCATTTTTTGGGACATGTAGTCTTTTGCCCCCTTGGAGCTTAATGGGCCTGCACAGCCTGATTTCTCCAGGATGGTCATTTATCAAAGTACATGCCTTGACTAGCAAACAGTTGCCAATTTTTAGGACTTTCTTCACCTGCTGAAATCAATAGCAATGTCTGAGCAGAGGCTGTAAAGAAGCAGCAACAGGACCATTGGTCCTAGACTAGGATATGAGGCAGACACTCTCAATGTTTCTGGAACATTGCAGCAGCCTCTGGATAAGAGATTTTTTTTTCCCTTTGGGTTTTTTACATCTGCCTTATTCACTACATGACTGTTGCTTTTCCTTTTCCTTTTTAGTTTCTTTGCATTGCTGCTCCTCTGCCTGATAAGTATGTCCATGTGAACTAGAGAAAAATGAGTTATGCTTTTAAGTGTCTCAATTAAGATTTTAATTAAACACTTCTTCCCCCTCCCCCCCATTTTCTCAGCGTATTTTTCACTGACATGATGATAACATCTAAACCTGTTCTTAAAAGCTGGTGTCTAAATAATTTTGTGCTTAAAAATGAACATGTAGATGTCTTTCCAAACACTCATGCCCTCACATAATAAACTTTCACATCACCACTGAGACCTGTCAAGTGTGAGCAGCAGCAAGTGAGGTGAACTGCCTCAGGTCGGGGGGAATTGGTGTTGGGGATGGGATTAGGTGTGGTCCTCCTGAGGCAGTATGAAGTCTGGTTCTTAAGGAATGTCTCTAAGTACATCTGAAAAGTTGTTTTTTATTTAAAAAGTAAAGTTACTCATAACACAGTCATTGCAGAAACAGCATCTATTTGTTTGTTCAGTGTTAAGAATAAGAACTGTCTTAATGGCCTAATGGCCTGCAGAGAATTTTCCTCAGAGCTGAAATCCTCTAGTGGTTATTGCAAACCTCTCCTCTGTAGTGGATACGTGTTTGTGCCACGAAATTGAATTAGAGCTTCTTATTCCCAGACAGCTCCAATGAGACTTGGGTAACTCCACTGGGTAACTGCATCATTGCCTATGTGAGATGTCTCTGCTATTCCCTGGTCTGCAAAGCCACCCAAAGCATCTTGCTGCCCCCCTGGCCAAGACACTCAACCAAAGGGTGGATGCTGGCAGTATGAAATTTTGGGGTCCTTAGAGCCTTGTGAGGAAAAACACTCTAATGAGGAACCTTCATTTCCAAGGTTGCTGTGTCACGCATTCTCTAACACTGAAAACTACCCAGCATCTAGTCCTCTACTAATTCTAAGAAACATTCAACTGACACAGCATGGGGATGAATTCTCTGCTGTGGTGATGGTTTAAAGCAGGATCCCTCCAGAACTGCCCCGTGGTTCACAGCTGGTTTCCCTGCTCCTTCCCTCTGATGTGTGCCAAGCCCTTGTCACTCCATGAGCAGAGTGTGGTCATGGAGGCTGATGGGGCTTGCCTTAGATCCTGGCTCTGTGGGTTTTTGTGACTTAGTGGAAGTTGCTTGTAGAAGAAAGATACCTTCATTTCCCCATTTATAAAATGGAAGTTCTGCTTCTCTAAATCTCATTGTACTTGCCAAATGTTCTTAGATAAACAGATGAAAAGGAGCTCAGAGGAGGAATCTCAAGGGATATGAATTAGCCATCAGCAGACCTTCAACTGGAGTTAATGAGATGGAGAATTAATAACCCCATGGGTGGGTCAAGCTACACTAACTATGTACCTGTGTGCATAATTGATACCCCCTCTGGTGCAGAGATCTGCTTGCCAGTGTCCTGGCTCGGGTTATGCTCACCCAGTCACCTGGCACAGCTGTAATTAATCCCTCTGTGCACATATGGCAGGCAGGTCCTGCAGCTTTCTGTCAGGAATTCAATCCCATTCTTGCTCCTGGTATTGAGTTCCCCTGCTTGAAACTGAGATGAGAAGGCAGGAGTGCTGTCTGCTCAGCACCTGGGAAGGTGCTTCAGTGTCCAAGAGCTGAAACCGGAGCGAGGACCTGCTCCCAGGGTCTGAGCCACTCCTTGGAGAGTGGATGTGAGTGTGCCGAGGGATTTCTTGGCTTCTGTGGTGGAAACAGCCCTGTGGTGAGAAGCTGAGGAAAGTACCTGGACATGTACGGCACAATGTCACTGAGGAACGAAGCACAGAGGGGGAAGTGCAGCAGCTTGAAAGGTAGGGATGCTAAATCTGCCCTAAAATTCCATAATTAACACAGGTGTTTGGCACAGGGATAATTTGTTGTGTTGGGAATACGTGCAATCCATGTAAAAGAAAGTCCAGAACAGTCAGATGACAGGCACTTTTCTGAGTAGTTCTAAGGCCTTAGTGTTCTGGACAAATTTTAGGAAGTTTTTTTGAGTCTGGAGAGAAAACCTGTGCGGTTTTTCCTGCTTTTACATCTTTCTCCATTGCAGTCGGCCTGTGTGCTGTGAAACCAGCTGATGCCTTCTCCTCTGGTAGCTACTGCCTTGTGCTGTGGAGTAAAACAATCCTCCCAGAGTGCTAAAATCTTCAGTGATGGAAGGAGCTAGACAGACTGTACAAGTCACTGTTTACGTTCCAGATAGGACACGCTGCACCCGAAGCTGAGTAATGAATCTGAATTAAATCCCTCCTGGTAGGCTGATGCACCTCAAGTGACTGCAGCCGAGCTGCCTCGGCTTACACGAACTGGCAACGTGACTGTCGGTTTGGGCTGCTTTATTTCTAGACCCTCCTTTGTAAGTACTGTCAGTCCTTGGGGCAAAAACTCCACTTTTCCCCACTGGTTGGGCAGGTGAGGTTGGAACTTGTGATTTTTGGCTTCTGCAGAAAGCCTGGGCTGCCTCCCTTGTTCTGCTCTCTGGAGCTGCTCGGGGCTCTGGCCAAGCTGCAAGTCCTGGAAAGGTCTAGCTCTGAGCAGGCGCTTTCTGGGCCAGGCCCAGCTACTTAGCTGAGTCTGCTTCCTAGGAAATGAGGTGGTATTTTGTCAGACTGTGGTCTCTGGGCCCAGCTACTTGCACTTCAACTTCTCCAGCATGCTCTGGGCTCCGTCAAGAAAACTGCTGATGTTTAGATCTTGTCTAAGTACAGTTTATAAAAGAAAAACAAGCCCAGCTTATCTCTGCAGTACACCTTATTTCATGCTTTAATAACACCAAGAGGATTTTCCTGTAGTATGTCCTGGCCTGATCAGATGAACACAGGAGGCCACTTGTGTCTTGTTTCTTTGCTCTGTCATCTCCAGCTCCCCTTTACTCCATTTGTGTTTTTACTGAAGGCTGTTTGGAGACACTGGGGAAAGGGATGATAATGATTGATGTTAGCAATTCTCATATCTCTCCCTCCCAATAAGCATCCTGATGCAGCAAAGCTGTATTGTCTTTCAGGTGATGGACGTGGTAAGAAACCTGCAGAGAACACAGCAGGGCCACAGTTCATTGATTTAGGGCACTTAATCTTCAATGTATACTGAGTTTTGTGTTGAGACATAGCAACTGTAAAAGTGACAAACAATGGTCCAGTGCCTTGTCATGTGACATGTAAAAGGAGATAGACGTGTGGTTTCTGAAATTCTCTGCTTTTTGCACCATTAAAATGTGATTTATAAAGCAGTCAAACTTTTTTCCCTGACTGTTCGTAGATCAAGATAAACCACGTGCACTTCTGCTGCGACGGTCGGTGATTCCTTTCTGGAGCTCTTTTGTAGACTCTTGTCTGCAGAAGAGCATGAAAGAAATCCCTTTCAAATTTAGGACAGTAAATTCTGTTAAAAATGTTCAAATTCTGAGTAAAAAATGCTGCTTCCCTCAGCTGAAACCTTCCCTCAGCCCCTGAATCACCAGCAACAGTGTGTCCTTCAGATTATGAACAAATTCTTGCATCCCTCTCCATGTAGGTCTCTCGTTGTAAGTCCTGTAAGGGGCGGCTGAGGGAGCTGGAGGGGCTCATCCTCAAGAAGAGGAGGCTCAGGGGGGACCCTCTCACTCTCCCCCACTCCCTGACAGGAGGGTGGAGCCAAGTGGGAGTTGGTCTCTGTTCCCGGAGAACAAGTCATATGACAAGAGGAAATGGCCTCAAGCTGTGCCAGGAGAGGTTAAGGTTGGACATAAGGAAGAATTTCTTCACTGAAAGGGTGGTCAGGCATTGGAAGGGGCTGCCCAGGGAGGTGGTGGAGTCCCCATCCCTGGAGGTG
>JAWWLV010000030.1:15816896-15965330 GCA_035041135.1 Platyrinchus mystaceus
ATTTCTTCACTGAAAGGGTGGTCAGGCATTGGAAGGGGCTGCCCAGGGAGGTGGTGGAGTCCCCATCCCTGGAGGTGCCCAAGGAATGACTGGATGTGGCACTCAGTGCTGTGGTCTGGGTGACAAGGTGGGGATGGGTCACAGGTTGGACTCGGTGATCTTGGAGGTCTTTTCCAACCTAAATGATTCTGTGAGTCTGATTTTTATGATTCTATGATTCCATATGCACAAGTCTAATGTATGGGAATTTCCTTCTGAGTGCAAGATGGGTGACCTCCTCCTAAAACTGTCTTCTCCTTGGTTGCTTCCTGGTGTAGCTGAGATACATCCAACCTTGTTGAAAGTCCTTGTTTTAGGGGCACCTGCCCGAGGAGACATTTTCCAGACCTAATTCTTGACACTTTCCTGTAGCCAGCAGTGGTTTCCACTGTAATGGCAGGAGGGAGAGGGCACAGAGCCCACAGAGATGTTGGGCATCATGTGCCAAAAGGCAGGCCGGGGTCACGGCTCCTTCCACACCGAGGGTTCTGTGTGCACGCACAAAACTGGCGCCTGCGTTTTCAACGCACACTTGCAAAAGCGGCTCTTCTGAGGATGCAGTGATACACTTGGAGCTGGGCCAGCTGTCTGCATTTCAGAGAGGGGTTCAAGGCACTCTCCTCCTGTGTACCTCCCACAGCATGCCCAAAGCCTGCAGGCACCTGCTCCAACCATACGCCTCGTTGTTGTGGGTCTGGGCTTAGGTAACAGCACAGCTTCTGTTCCTTTCAGGAAGAAAGAGGGAGATGAATACAGGAGGCCACGTGTGTCTAATTTATTCATTCTGTCATCTCCCTGGCTTCTCTTTATTCCCTTCTTGTTTTGTTGAAGGCTGTTTGGAGGCACTTGGGAACGAATCAGTAACAGCACAGTACATGCTGTGCACTCGGTGATTAGCTTGGATGCAGGATAAACATAATATCTCCAACTAAAATTATTTCTTTTTGGTGAATTTGTTATCTGGTCGCAGACAGCAGGGACTGAGACCAGTGAAATGCAACATGCAATGATATAGGGTAGGCTGTGAATTTAAAACCTTTGCTTGCCCACCCAGGCACCACATTTTTTATTTTATTTCCTCTTTTTTGTTGTTGTAATTTTCAGTCCCCAGAATAGTAATCAGCTGGAGATCAGAGTTTTCTACCCACTCCTTTTCTCAGAGGAGTTGTGCTGGTATAGTGGATGCTGTCTATGATAACCCCTCCTTCAAAATATAGAGTTTTTAAAATAGTCATTTTTGGAGTTTCTCATTCCTTTCATTCCCCTTCCCAGTCTTTATTCAGGAAAAAAGTGAGATGTGGGTGAGTCTCAAAGGGCACTTTCTGGGAACCTCTGCCTCGAGTTGAAGTGAATTGAAGGAAAAGAGGCAGGAGTTGTGCAGAGCCTTGGCTGTTTGGGTCTCAAATCACACATTTTCCTCCACTGTTCCTTATTTCAGGGGCTTGAACTTCTCACAGCAGAGATGTTCACGGTGTCTGTGCTTGTCACAGGCACACAATGTGCTCTGCTCCTCCTGCACAGCCCAGACCTGCTGCTGGTACACACGACATGCCTCAGCCAGACAGACTGCTCAGCCAGCCACGTGCACTTCCTGAAATCCAGGGGATTTTGCTCAGTGATGCATGTGGGAATTCCCTCCCTGCCTTGAAGGTTTCTAGGTTTTGGGTTTTTTTTGTTTTTTTGTTTTGTTTCCCCCTTTATTGATAATTTCTGACATTTTTGAGAGAAGCCAGTGTTAACATCAAGAAAATAATTGAAGCACCAACCAAAAAAGCATGAGAAAAATCTCCAAGAACCAGAGACTTGTTTTCATTTAAGTTCACAAATTCTGTAAAGAATAAGCAGGAAAACATGATCTTCCCTGTTGTAATTTCTTTATGAGAAACAGCCTGGGCCCTGTGAGTGGGGCCATAACAAGGGGGGGGTGTGTGTGGGATGTGTGTTTTCAGGAATGGAGGGGGGCTGAGCACCAAGCAGCTGAATTCTTTGTATTCCAGGTGGATGGGACATGGGAGCAAGCTGGGTCTGCCTCTCACAGAATGCCAGTTCATCCCCTGCCCCACCAGCCAATACATTCTCCTGCAGTCCAAGAATCCTCTTCTTTTCCAGAAATCAGGATGGATTGCTTGGTTTTAGGTGTTTTCCCCCTAATTTAGTTTCAGAAAGAGTGAAATCTCTATTGAACTGCCAAGCACAACAAACAGTGGAGTATCCTGTCGCCTGCTAGTCTACTCCTGTGAGCCCTTCTTTGGTCAGAGCTTATCTCTGAGGTTGGAGCCCAGCCTGAGGTTTGGATAACTTTGCATTTACAATTTAGAATACGACAATAAACAAGCAAACAACAGCCTCTTTCCCAGACTCACACACACGCATGTACACATATACACACCGAGCAATGCTTAATTCTTGCCATCCATGGGCCTGAGGGCTGTTTATATACAGCATTGTATGTTTATATACAGAGTTCATCTTCTCAAGTGAAGACAGATTAAGCAGCAGGGTGAATAGACCAGTTATGTGAACTATGGGATTTCCAGCCTAGAAATACTGCCAAGACCAAGCCAGACAAATTGGTAGCACAGCAGTGTTTCTCATTAATGTACATGGAAAGTTGTGCCTTGCTGATAATGCACAACAGCATCCTGTTGGGAGGTTTGGGAATCCATCTGGGAGCAGCTATCAGAGCTGTATTCCAGGCTGGATTGAGTCGTCTTGCTTTCCCCTGTGTTTTCTCCTCTGACAATCTTGCAGGGAAAAAAAAAGTGCAACTCCCCTGCATTGACATCCTAAAGTATGTGGGAATATCAGTATGTGAGTGGTATGGTTTGCTGAGTAGAAATAAGATTATTATATCCTCCCTTCCCTCCCTGCAGCCATTCATTGCTGAGTGTGGTTTACTGGGTAAGTGGTTGTGGTGCCCAACTTCCATCCCAGGACAAATTATTTCAAACTTGAAAATAAGATTACCTGCCATAATTGCATGTGGTGGTTTTCTTCGCTGCTGCCAAGTGTTGATGCTGATGCACAGATCTGTGGGTTGGCTGCTTTTGTATTCTGTATGGAGTGCTCTCCTTCTCTCCCTGGCCTCTGCACTTTTAACACTTCACCTTCTCCCAGAGACAGCAGAGGAGAGCGACAGGCTTGTGCCCTGGCCTGGGAATCAGTTGAATAAACTGCTGGGAACTTCTGGGGAAACACAGAACAAAAGAAAAGAACCACATCTCTGTGTTCCCATCCCCAAATATTTTTTGCCCTATTCTTTCTTTTCCCCCTCCTTGTTTTGGAAAAATGCATTCTTGGTTCAAATACTTGTTTATGGCAGACTCTGGAACAGAGGGTGTGTCTCCAATGTCTGGCACAAAAGGTTACAGTCACCATCATCCAAATAACAAGAGGCCACTTGGCCTAGTTGTTCGGGGACCAAAACCCCAGCAATCCCTGGTGGACTGGACTGGACTGGGAGGTGCCCTTCTGTTTTCCCTTGGAAAGCGCTTTGTGTCGTCAAGTTGGCTCTTGGCCCCCAGCCTTGCTCCCCCTCGCTGCTCGTGATGTTCACCTCCAGGATGTCGTGGGCTTTGCCCTTATTTAAAATGCAGCTGCTATTTCTGGCAAGTGCGCACACGGCGCCTCCGTGTATTGGATTTGTGGGGAAAGCCCCTGATAAGACACACAATTGCACCGTGGCCGCCTGGGCTGAGGGGTTTGTGTGCCAGGGCTGGCTGGTTCCAGCAGCGTTTGCTTTGGGACATTCTTGCCTTCCTTTGTGTTGGAGGAGGAAGCTGGCAAAGGCCTCGCATTGTTCGGAGCTGGACAACAACTCCTGGCTTGGGTGGAACTGGGCTGGGGCTTTTAACCTGCTCCGTCACGATGGATTGATAGGAATAGAGCGTTAGACTGTCTTGGAGGATGACTAGAAACCAGCAAACCTCTCCTTTCCTGCCTTGGTGCTATGGGTCAGGCATCTCAGCATTAGATGAGCAGCCTCTTTCTCTTACCTAGCTGAAAGGACCTTTCCGCTTCCTGCAGAAGCATCACATATCTTGTGAAGTGACAATACCAAAAGTTTCCACACATTTTGGGCCATTTTTCATCCCATTAACATGTCTCTCGCTGCCCAGTAGTGAGTGATCTAGTCACAGACTGTCATTAGGATCTATGTGGGAATGCTCCTTGAAGAGCTAAAAAGCTCTAGCTGGCATTATTTTCTCCTTCCCTGACAGCATTTCTTGAGAGGGGTTATGTTGCTTCAGGAGATGAATAGTGTGGGTCAGCCTGTCCCAAAATCAGTCTGAATTCCTTCTAGTAACTGTCACGTCTGCAGCTGCCGTGTTGTGCCTGACTGCTGAAATGACAGAAGAGATAGCTCTGATTCATGGGAGGGAGTAAGAAAAGCGATTAAAGTTATGAGCTTGGACTTGGTATAGAGATACCACAGAAATGCCCAGGAATGAGTAAATATATTTTTGACCCTGAAATGACAGTAATCTGCATGGAAAGACCTTGCCCCACAGGGCAGCTTGAATTCAGAAGAGGATCTGGAGATGGATGAGGTGCCAAATTTGCTTCAGGGCTTCACTGGTCCTGTTGCTGCAGCTCAGCAATGACTGTCCAATATCTGTCCATCATTGCTTGTGCAGAATGGCCCAGGATGAGTGCAGGAGTGTTGTCCACCTAGCTGGAGCAAAGCTGGGGGAATATTTATGTGCCAGTGAGTGATTTTCAGCCATTTGGGGAGCTGTGTCTCTTTGCACTCTTTGCTTTTATTTTATTTCATTTTTTTTCTTTAAACACACATATTCCTCTTGCCTGTGAGTTTCTGTGCCAGTCTTTAAGGGTTCTCTGAGAGTTTGTCAGGGGAAGGTATGGTGTAACCTTGCCTGAGAGCTCTGCAAAGTGGGGTCACCTGAAGCAGAGAAGCTACAGGAAGGCTTGGGGAGCACAAGCTCCCTGAAAGGGGGAAGGCAGGACTTATGTTGTATGTAAAAACTTCATAGTACTCTATGCAGGCAGCTTGGAGTGGGATTGTCAAGTTGTCCAACTTGGCAAGAAAGCCCTCTTGGTTATTTAGCATTTTTTCCTTTAGAAAAGCACAGTTCTTATCTTGTGAAAATATACATATTTTCTCCATAAAGACAGAATTTTCCTAGTTAAACATCCTGGCTCATCTGCTCCAAGAAACATCATCCTTTCGTTATTTGTCTTTATTTGCCAGATTTTTATAATTATTAAATAGAACATGATACAGTGAAAATGGTGCTTTATGAGATTGGTTCGACTTTATAAACATCTTAATTCTGTGAAAGTACCTTTCTGACTTGCTATCCTCTGTCAGGAGTTGCATAGCAACCACCTGCCCTCTTAGGTCCTATCTTGAACCAAGTATTTTTTGTGGAGAAGATGAACTTGACTTAAAAATAGATGTTTTGCCCCAATGAGTCATTTTTCCACGGAAAAATACGTAGCTGGAGTACGACTAACCTCTTCACAAGTTTGATCTATAATGGACATTTCTTGACGTTTCTCAGACGTTTTGGGCAGGGACAGCTCAATTAAAACTAAGGGCTGGACTAAGTGAAGTTCACTTCCCGTCCAGAGGTGTGCCTGATATGCCCACAGCGTGGAAGGCAATGGATTTTTGCAATTTACTCTTTTACCTAAAGGCTGTTCCCCATCCCACACAATAAAAGCAGCTTTGTCGGGGATCCCATGGAAGGGGATCCTGTAGAGGATTCCACTTGGTGTGGAGCACGTGTGTGTTTGTATGGGACCATCTCTCAGGTGAGCTCTTTAACCCCTGGGATGGGAGATAAAAGAGAAACTTCTGCAGCTGTTTTGGAGGAGCCTGATCCTTTGGAAACTAATCCTTAGCTTGCCTTTGCCAAAGTTTCCCAAGTGTTTTGCTCAGGGACAAACAAAACATTGTATCTGAGCCATATTAACTGTTCAAAATGACAGACTGGGTTTAGATTAGATATCAGGAAAAAAATTCTCCCCTGTGAGGGTTGTGAGGCTCTGGCACAGGTTGCCCAGAGAAGCTGTCGCTGCCCCATCCCTGGAAGTGTTGAAGGCCAGGTTAGACAGGGCTTGGAGCAACTTTGTCTAGTGGAAGGTATCCCTGCCCATGGCAGGGGATTGGAATGGGATGATCTTTACTGTCCCTTCCAACCCAAACCATTCACAGGTTTTTCAGTCCAATAAGGAGGAGAAAATAAAATACTTTGGGGGCATTCTGAAATTACACGACTTAAAAAATTGGTTTTCCCGCCGTCCCTGTTTGCAGAAGGCAGAGCAAAGCACTACTGATTTACACAGCTCTATTTTAAAATACAGGAACAGAGTAGGTTTTCCAGTGGTCTTGTAACCCAAGGATACTTCCCCCAATTACATCTCCCTTTGGAGAGTTGTTGTTTCCACTTGGTGCAGGAGAGGTGGGGAGTGGAGGTTATCTTCTGAGTATTGAGGGACACCAGTGGAAGGAAGCAGCAGGGATGGAAAAATTAAGAGGAGGCTGATGAGAATCCTTTGGCTAAATGACAGCTAATGTGGGGGAGATGAAAACTTCTCACAGATGCTGATGCCAAAGACTAACACCTGATGGGAGTTAAACCAGAGCAGCTTTCTCAACTTTTTTCAAAAGTTTGGCTCCTCTGCCTCTGTGTGACCCTGAGTCAGCACCTCAGGTCGCTTCAGGGTGGGACAGAAATAGCTGCAGTGATGGGCTGTGGGTGTAGAAGTCTCCTGCTCTGAAGGAGCTGAGTTGTGGCTGACAGCACAGGCACTTTTGCACAGCCCTAATTAGTGTGATCACTTATAGCTTCCAAGCACAGCTGTTTCTCCTCCCAATCCCAAAGGAGCCACAGTGCTTCCAGCAGCATGGTCCTACAGGGCTCCCCTCAGAATCACAGAATCATTGAGGTTGAAAAAGACCTCCAAGACCATTGAGTCCAAACTGTGACCAATTCCCACCTTGTCAAAAAGCCCAGAGCACTGAGTGCCACGTCCAGTGGTTCCTTGGACACCTCCAGGGATGGTGACTCCACCACCTCCCTGGGCAGCCCCTTCCAATGCCTGACAACCCTTTCATGAGGAAATTCTCCCTGATGTCTAACCTGAATCTCCCCTGGCACAGGAAGTTTGAAGTCACTTCCTCTCATCCTGTCCCTCCTGCTGCTCCAGCCCTGCCAGGAGGGCCATTATGCAAGTGTGCTTCCATCCTCATTCTTCTGTACTCAGGAAGAGGATGGGTGTTGAGAACTGCAGTGGAGTAAAATGGGATGAAGTTTTCTTGCTTAAAGTGCTGAAGGAAGGTGTTGGGTGTCCCAATGCTTTCCACACTGATGAGACTAGGCAAAGTCCCTAGAGAACAGCCCATTGTTGAACTGTGTTCAAGTTGTGTGAGAGGTGAAAAACGTGCTGGGTTGTATTCACTGAGGCTGTGCAAGACCCAGAGTTGTTCATCCCATGGTGGCTCCTCTGTGCTCCTGTGGATAAGGCAGAGGGGTGAAGCCCCTCCTGAGCTCCTCTCAGGATGGTAAAGTTTTTACTCCCTCAAGCCAGGTCAGCTGTGGGTTTTGTTTTTGCCCTTAAGCCTCTCTCACTTTCAGCAAACTATAGATATCCATTCATAACAGACCCTTCACATTGTGCAAATATGTTTATATCTAGTTATGTCTGTTTTCTCTCATGGGATTTCTCTGTGAAATCTATTTGGTAAATGAGACTTTCATCCCCTAAGGCCCTGCAAATTTCTTGTGCAACCTCTGTCTTTATGTTTTGTGTTATGCCTGTGTTTTTTTTAGGCTAAACAGATAACCTTGAGGCCCAGTGTGATTTTCTTTCACTCTTAGTCCTTTTACAAGATCATGGGACTCTGTGAAATATGTATTCTTCAGTGGTTATGAAGAAAAATAAAAATTCCAAGTATCCCTGAGGAGGGGAAATAAAGGCAGCAGCAGGGTTTTGTTAACATTTAGGCAGAATAAGCCAAGAGACTGACACTGTCCAGATGGAAAGACCCACTTCCTGGCTGTAAAGATAATTCACTAAAGGAAACATTAGCTGTGGCTGCACTGGCGATGAGAAACACAACCACTGCCAAGAATTCACCCCAAGCCCAGTGGGAGCTGCCTCTTTTTCTTTCCCCTGTGCTAAGGGTTCAAGTTTACTTAGTTGGGAAATATGCCTAGCATTTCCTGAGGAGATGTGGTGGCCCTCTAGGTACAGCACTCATGTGGCCTCTCAAGAGTTGGGCTTGTTTCTTGCTGTGCAAGATTCATAGAATATCCTGAATTGGAAAGGACCCATGAGACTCATCAAAGTCCCTCTCCTGAGCCCGCACAGGACACCCCAACACTCCCACCATGTGCCTGAGAGTGTTGTCCAAATGCTCCTTGAGCTCTGGCAGCCTTGGGGCTGTGACCACTGCCCTGGGGAGCCTGTTCAGTGCCCGAGCACCCTCTGGGGGAAGACCCTTTTCCTAATATCCAACCTAAGCCTCCCCTGATGCAGTTTCATACCATTCCCTCCTGTATGAGACTGTCATTGACCACAAGGAAGTGCTACAGGTCTGGCTTTGCCCAGGTGTAAGTGCCCAGCTCCCTGCTGGAATTGCTGATACTGGTCACTGAAGTTCTGTATTGTTCCCTGACTGGGAGCTGCTGGTGGTGCCCGGGATGCTGGAGACAGGATAACCATGTCATGGAAACCTCTGTGCTAGATGTCCACACGGGGTGCTGGAGCAGAGTTTTGGTATCTCAGCTTGGTGATGCCCAAAATGCAGCACTGCAGGTGTCAGGATTTGGAATTGTGTCTCTGCAGCAGGTATTTCGGAACTCCCTTTGGAGGAGCCTGTTTGGAAAAAGGGTGACATAGGTGTGAGAAAAAAGCAAACATTTTTGGGTTTGGTTGGAGGAGTTATATGTAACAGTGTTTTCCTGGTTAACCCACTCTGAGCTCTCTTCCCAGTGGAACTGGCTGTGCTAACGCTTCAGCTGCAGTCAGCGGGCAGAGGATCTGATGAGATCACATTTGTCTGTGTGTAGTTTTCTTTCTCCAAGGTATTCAATAGCCTTTTAAGTTACAAAATTAACGGAGCAAATTGAATACCAGGCCATAGATCAAGAATTATTGGCTTCTAATTTAATGTGGTGGTGAACACAAGATGAATCACAGTGTGTATTTAACTCTCCAAATTTAGACCACCTCACTGTGACATCCACGGCACATTAATTCGCTTACTCAAAATGACTGAATTCATCACAGGCCTGATGGTTCCATCCAGTGGGTGTGCCTCAGACTGGAGGTGTTTCACAGCTTTCTCTTTGTTGCCATGGCAGGGATAAATACTTTAATGCACTTGGTTTTAGACGTTGGAGATTTTCCTGGATGTCAAATTGAACCTAATGCGTAGGACAAATTGAACCCAATGTGTAGGATAAATTTAAGACCTGTTAGTTTTGTGGTTTTTTTGGTGATGTTGGGTGCTCTGCTCCACCTGGGAACATCCCTTTGTTAACTAGTCATGGCTGTTATCTCTAACTGAATTTTGGAAATTAAATCTTAAAAATATCCGCTATGTGGGATCTATTTTGGTTTGGATTTTTATAGAAGTTTATGAATTTTATTTTTTCTCTCTAAAAGAGATCTGGATTCAAATACTTCTTCATCATCCTGGATTTACAGGCAAAGTGATGTAAAAAGTGACACTAAGCATGTAGCTTCTGTGGGAAAACTAAGGGCCTCTTTGCAGGGGAATGAGGATGGATATATTCTGTTCTTTCTTTCACCGAAGTGGTGACTGCTCACCATGACATGCTTCAGGCAGGTGCTCCATACAAGCTTTGGGTTTTCCAGCCTTGGGTCTGTCTCAGAAGACCAGGGGTATCTTCTATAAAAATTTTTCATTGATCCAGACTTCCTCTCTCTCTTGGCTCAGGTCACCCAAAATCTTCTGTCCCTTTCTCACACACTGAAAGCAGTCCAGAAATGTTGCTTTTCTATTTATGAATTTTTCTATTGTCCTGTCAGAGCTAGTTAGGTTCTGGCGTGTCACAAGTTCACTATTGTCTTCTGGTCCCCTTGTAAAGGGCATAATTTGTCATGTTGAGCTCTGGAACAGGTCCATGATGCACTTGCTGGTGCTTGGACACCCTCTGTATCACACTGGGCAGAGCCAGTACAGCCCCACAGCAGGAAGAGCTGCTGTTCTGTGGACTGGGATTTTTTTTGCTACTTACATATTAGGTTTTCTCCCTTCTGTTTTGTTTTTTTTTTTCCATCTGACATGCCAAAGAGGTTGTGTAAGTAACTCATAAAGTTGACATCACCCAGGAAGAACCTGGGCTCCCATGAATTTTGAGATCACAGGGGAAAATAGCATTTGTTTCTTGAAAAGGATGTTTCTGCCTGACAGAAATAACTGTGCAATGTGGGTCAGTGTGACATGACTGGCAGTTCTCCTAGGAAGGAATAAACCAAAAATTTTACAAGTCAACACTGAGGTGTTTTGTCCAAGTGCCAGGAAAAATGAACAGGAGAAAAGCGATGGCAGGGAATATTGTAGATCAGAACTGAGAGAGATGAGAGCTGCTACTGGGACACGGGTGAGAGGACGGATAGCTGATGTTTCTTGTCAGAGGTAATGTAGTTGGGAGATGGAAGGAGAAGAATGATTGATCAAAATGACAGTGAGGACAACACTGTGGAGGTGTTGTGGTTGCACATCAATGGGACCAGGGCGGGGTTTGCTCAAGGTGGGAAGAAGGGGGACATGGGGCTGGACTGGTCCCTGCATGACAGCAGTGCTCTGCTGGGCTTTACTGGAAGGTCTGTGTGTGGGGTCAGTGTATTTTGCTGTGCTTGTGGGGTGTGTGAGGGATGTGAGAGCACTGGACACACACTGCAAGAGGAAGGGCAGTGGTCTGAAAACAGGGAAGAAAACTCAGGGCTGGGGTGGGGGAGAGGGCAGAGGAAGCTGAGAAAGAGGGTCTGGCTGTGGTCCAGAGCCAGGGCTGCCTACAGCCTGGCCAGCAAGCTCAGCCTCTGAGTTTCTGGTGCATATGCCCCTATGGCATCAAGCCAAGCTTCTGTGAGACAACCTGGAAACCTGTCAGCCACCACTTAAGCATCGGACCCTTGGCACTTCACGTTTACTTTCAAACATTTGTTCAGCAAAAGATGGGAGGTGGTTCCTCGACAAGAGGTGAAATGGCAGAGTTTGCTGGAACCTCTGAGCTGAGCAACCTTTGCTGGGGCTTGGAATGGAGCACATGGACAGCCCCTCTGGTGCTCTGTTGCAGAAGATCCGTTTTCCAAGAGTATCCAGCTCAAGCCAAGGGAGCTCCCCTGACTGCCTGGTCTTCACTGACAGAGCTGCACTTGTGGCTTTTGGGGCTGGGTCTGAGCTCGTGCCAGTTGGCACTTTTCAGCTCCAAACTGTTATGATTTGCTCCAGATGGTGTGTGTGAGCTGCCATGCCCTGAGTTAGCCAGTTGCTCAGTTCAAGCTCTTGCTCCTGGCGTTTCATATGCAACCATTCAGTCGCCTATGGTATATGAGAGAAGGAGATTCTGGGCTTTTGTAAACTCCAAAAAGTCTGTGTTTCTGCCCACTTCAAACTTTAAGCATTCCCTGAAGAATGTGTTAAGGTCAGAATAAAAAAGACATTGTTGCCCCAAAGAGCTTGCAGCTGAAATGGAAACGTTCAGCTGAAAGGGTGGAGGCTGGAAAGACTAATCACAAAGTATCAATGATCTCAAGTTCAGATTGAAGTGCCCTGGATTTGTTTAGACTTGGTTTCTCTGCTTTCCCTCATGTGTTTTCTTAATGCCTTCTAAAGGGGAAAAAGTATTTGAGAGGAATGTTTGGAGTAAATTGCTGGGAGAAGTTGGAAGAGCAATATGCAATGCCAGAGAAGGGACTGAGAACCGTGGCTTGGGATGCAAGGAGCTGGTGGGTGAGACCAGGGGAAGAAACAAAAAGGTGAAAAACACTTTGAGGAAAGGAATTTGCTGCCTCTGGTGACTCCCTGTCCTGAGTCTCCTCAAGCATCCAACCTCTGTGAACCTCTATGTGCTCTCTGTAATCTCTTCTGTTCATCAGCCACCTCCTCCTTGGAGAAACCACTGCATCCCTCTCAATATGAACTGTAGGA
Source organism: Platyrinchus mystaceus (assembly GCA_035041135.1). NCBI lineage: Eukaryota > Metazoa > Chordata > Aves > Passeriformes > Tyrannidae > Platyrinchus > Platyrinchus mystaceus. Next base: position 15,829,087 of record JAWWLV010000030.1, read on the forward strand.
CCCCACTGGGCCTGAGAAGGGGACAAGGCAGTTATAACATGTAACATGGATGCAGAAAATTAGGATGAGCTGTCATCATGGGTAATAATTTGTTACTCAAGGAGTCAGAAATAGCCTTGCCTTCATGCCTGGATCTGAGGAGAGTAACTGCCTCTAGAAACACTGCATATGCAGGAGTGCTCTTAGATATTTAGACTCTTCAGACTTCCCGTGCTGACAAGGAAAATCGATGCATAGAGTACCTAAAATTTCTCAGTAAGTAAAGTTACCATATTGTGTCTTACCAGCATGGTCTTTTGCACAGCTGATCCCATACTAGTGGATATATTAGTGCCTTTCTTGGGCTTGGAAATATCAGCCCTTCCACTGGGTCCAGCAAATTGTGGTTTGCCTGGCATGTGGCCTGTGCTGTGCCTCCCTCTCTGTGAGCAGCTGGGGGGGTCCAGGTTTCATATGGGCTCATGCAGGTCCCTCAGAAGAGCCCCTTCAGGGTGTGGGTGATGAGCTGAGCTTTCCCTCATGTTGTTTGTGTGCTGATAAGCTCAGCGTAAGCCGCGGATGAAGACATACAATCTATTTATGGTTTCAGCCGAAATCTTCCCATGCCTGAAAGGCAATCTGCCTGACTTAGCATTCCCAAGATGCTGCCAAGCACAGCAAAGCACAGAGGAAGTGCCTCCCGCCTGCACAAACAGAAGGCCGGCAGAAAAGAGAGCCAGGCTAATGCTTTATGAGACATCTCAGTGCTGAGCCTCTGGTTGTGTTTGGCCTAGAAGCAATGCCACAGTCCCATAAATCAGTCATTTTCCTCCAGTGAATGCAAGAGTTGGGACTGAACCCTACAGCCTGCTGTGTGCCTCCTGTTGAAGGTGACTGGGGAAAGAGTAGATGCTCTGATCCTTGTGTACAGTACATAAAGGAAGTCTGGATTTGGGAAGGTTTTTAAAGGCTTTCTTCCCTGTTTGCTTCTCCTGAGTACCGACAAACTGGTGTTGTTGTACTCCTGTTGTTGTACTCTCTGTGCTCTGACAAGGAGAACGTCAGAAGCAAACCAGAATATTTTTATTGAAAAGGGCAAAGAAAAAGATTGAATAAGAAATCTCTTTAGCCTTACTGTCTGTCTTGAAGTTAAGCAAGTGAGGAAAGTATTGTCTGCTCTCTTTCCTATTCCTTCTCTGTGTGTGTATGTTAAGGGTATTTTTTCCTCCTCATTGCTGAGTCTCCTGTTATTTATCTCATCCCCATTGTTTCTTTGTGGACCTCCAAGATATTTTCTGGCAATGCTGAGGAGATGAGACACAACAGCCCAAGGGAAGGTCCCCGGCCTCTCCCTCCTGCAGATGTACTGCACAGGTAACGTGGTGTCAGTGCTGTGATCAGGCCTGCAATGTCTTTTCCTTTTGCAGATCATGTTTCAGGGATGTGAACTCACAGCCACACAGAAGATTTGCAGACACACAAGTCTCTAAGGGGAAAATATAGTGGGCGGATTTTTGAAAAGGGCTAGGATTAATCTGACAACCTCAGCAGCTATAGATAGAGAGATGTCTGGTAGAGCTGCTTGTTGGGGGGTGTAGGCAGAGGAGAAAGGATTTTCAACCCCAACTGTATCATAAAAGATGCAGTAAAGGTCCTGATGTTGTTGAAGGACTCTCTCCCCTCAGTGGGGAGCACATGTTCCTTAGTATATGTAATTCCATATGTGCTGGGCTATACAGGCACAGCCAGAGCTGCAATGAAAATTATTCCTTGCATACTCAGAAGGGATTTCCTGCTCACCTCAATCTCACCGGCATTAGAACAGACCGGCTTCCCCAGTCCTGTTTGTGCATCATCTTATTTACATTCAGACAGTGCATTCAGCCCTTTGGCAGCACGTCTGTGAGGAGCTGACCTCCTGCAAGGCTTCTTTTCCTCCCATCTAATCCCTGATTTTATGTTTTCTCATAATCTTAGCCATTTCCTTCTCCTGTTGTAATTTTTCTCCTTGTTGAAACATCACAACTGAAGGGCTAAGTTTTTACACACAATCATTCACTTCTGTAGGTGTAACCTGTAGAGGATGGGGATTTATGCCCACGATGTGCACCAGCAGTTCAGGCATCTCGAGGGGGTGTGTGTGGCCTGCAGTTAGTCAGATTTGAAAAGGAGGATGCAATATTTTAAATAGCTTGATCTAAAATTGATTCAAATCTGTCTCTTTATGGCAGCAGGCTAAAATAATAACATTTCCAGGTAGGTGAGGAAAGCTGCCTGATGTGGAATTTGAGGGTGATCATGACTGACACAGAGTTTGAGACTGTTCCAAGGAGAAGACATGTATAAGTAAATCCTCTGGCAGCTCAGCAGCAGAGTGGCTTAGTGCCTGTGTAGAAGATTGCAAGAGGTGAGACCTCAAGAATAATAAAGCATCAGAAAGAGTCTGTAGCAGGGAGATACATCTGTGGAATATTTGTCAGGCTCCAAAACTCATCCCTCCACATGTAACTGAGCCCAGGGCTGATAGAGCCCTGAGCAGTGAGCCCAATAAGTGTCCCAAAGCAAGCACTGCAAACCATCCACACAGCTTTCTGATGCTGCCAGTACCCCCCCATAGGAGGGACATCCTGGTGATACAGTGTACTTAAAAGCCACGGCGTCCCTGGGAAGAGTGGATGATGCCCAGGATGTATGACCCATTTTGGTGGTGTGCCATGGAGACTGTGGTCTTCCCTGCTTCTGCTCAAAAAAACTGTTGCAAATGTCAGCTGGTAAATTGAGAGGCACCTGGTTCCAATGGTTGATTGTCTTTTTCTGAACAGTTTTGTTTCTGCACTGGTAGTTTTACAGTCAGGCAGAATAAGAATGTAAAGAGGAAATTACTGTCAAACAGACCTTTCTAAATTGCTGTCAGTGAGTGGCAGGAGATGAGCCAAAGAGATCCTGTTCTTGTCAGCCTCATTCGAGTAGTGTGCTGTCCTCATTCAAGGAGAGCCCTTGTCTTTTTTAGCTGTGTGTAGGATGAACCAAATAGTAAGTCATGTAAATGATTGATTTGCTTTACTGCAAATGATTGAAATGCGGCGAAGTGGCAGCAAAGTAGCGTGCACTATTTGAAATGGATGAATAATGAATGGGGAAACAATTTGCTTGTAAATTGTAGCTCCTGATTTTCAGCTGAAGTTCCCAGGTCTCCATCACATGCTGGCCTGGCCTTGTAATGCACAGGGAGAGGAGATGAGCACAGCCACGAAGGCTGCTCACAGGCAGCCTTAGCAATGCATTTGTCGTGCTGGCTGATGGGTCGCTGCTCTTGAATTTACCTTTTGCACATTCACAACTGCAGCAGCTCTGGATGTGAGCAGCCTTGCAGCCAGGACCACAGCCTGGATTAAACACCATGGCATGAGGCTCTTGATTAATGAAGTGTGAGTGAACGAGGTTTCAGTCTTTCATCTTCTCTTACGCCACATTTTTGGTGTCATTTTTCTGGTGCTGATGGGATCCCTTTCCTTTTCTCTCTCCAAAGGGCTGCTCTTTCATCTCTCAAATTCTTGCTGTCAGTCCAACTTAAGAAGCAAAACAATATCCAGAATCCTCAGGATGGTGAATGACTGGGCTCCTGGCCTCCCATCCCAGTGGCAGGGACAAGACCACAGCAAAGGATGGGATCTCAGGACTGAAGAGCATTGGCCCAGATTCAGATGCCCTAATTTCCACCTTTGTCTCTGTCTGATGTTTGCTGTTGGCAGATGCTGCTGAAAGCTGTGGGTCTTCCCACAGACCACAGTAGGCTGGTAAATTAGGCAGAATTTAGGTCAGCTGAACCTGGGCCAAATTATATTGAACTATTCATTTGATACAGTTCATCCCTTTGAGGATGCATCTTCCTGCCTGAGAACATGGCATCTGCTTCCTGTTGGGGGTAAGAGAACACACGCTTCTTGGCCACCAGATTTTCTCCATCTGGATGGAAAGCCAGTCCCTGTCCTGCCTAGGGGACACAGAGGTGCAAATCTGGAGCAGCAAGCCAAGATATATGTATGAACTCAAAGAGAATTAGGTGAGAGGATGTATCAGCAATGATCACTGTTTATTCCCAAGTAACAATCAGAGTCTTTCCTGTCCTCAACTTTTTCAATGGTAATTATAATTCAGAAAAATAGTCCTTAGACATTTCCTCACACCTTCATTTGGGGTACATAAGATGCTTTGTGAAGAAGGGGATCATCATCTCCACCGGCAAAACCAAGGCCTTCAACTCTTACAGTTCAACCAGACAACACTGATGCTGCTCTAGACCCCCATTCTCACAGAGGTGGTTCTTCTGTGCTTGCTGAGGTCTATCCACAGTTCACCTTTCTGGGCTGGAAACAGTTAAATTGCAAAGCTTCTGAGGAGAGAAATACATGGCCGAGGTCTGTAAACCTCATTGGAAAAAGTCTGGGTTAATTTTAGCACAGTGTGCTGAAGGCAGGTCCTGAGGTTATGGTCCAGGATTTCCAGGGATTAAGTAAAGTAGGACACAAATTATCTGGGTCATGGAAGGTCACCTACTGCTATACACTTGTTTCACAGCCCTCTGGGCTCTGCTCCCATGGGAGCTGGTGCCCTGCAGCTGTGGGAACATAGGACACTCCGCATCAGCCCACCACCCAGGACAGAAACCCATTTCCCCAAACTGATTCGGAAATATAAAAAAAAATTACAGGCCAGGATTGCATTGGTTTCTTGCCCACCTGGGCACACTGCTGGGTCACATTCAGCCGCTGTCACCAGCACCCCCAGGCCCTTTTCCAGTGGGCAGCTTTCCAGCCTCTCTGCCCCAGGCCTGGAGCGCTGCACAGGGTTGTTGTGACCCAAGGGCAGGACCTGGCACTGGACCTTGTTGAACCTCATACTGCTGGCCTTGGCCCATCAATCCAGCAAATTATTCAGTTTCTTGGTGAGGTTTTGGACTGACCTTCAACCTGCCCCAGCTCTGTGCTTCCCAAGGCACTCTCCAGGCAGGATAAAACTGGCTCAGCCCTGGCTCTAGGAGCTGCAGTTGTGGGGCTGGTTATCTGTGCTGCTGCCATCCCTGTGAGTGTGTGGTGCTGTCTGGGAAGGAGCTCCCCAGACACTTAAACAAATGGAGACATCATGAACACAGAGCAGCAGACCAGAAAGAGATGTTGGACAGGCCAGCTGGAGTGTGTGAAGGCAAATGGACTAGAAGGGAGGCCTGGAAGGTGGCTACGTTTGTCTAGACAGTGTCTGTAATGGGTTTTTTACTATTTATTTTATTTTTGTAATGGAGTAGCTGTTGTCTCTGAACAGTCCATTGCAGCCTGGCCCCAGTGGGACTGGCAGCCCCTCCTGGGACTGGACTGGGCACCACAGCCAGGCAGAGCTGCAGCCACCACAGAGCTGGTACATCAGGGACAGCAGCCCTGTGGGTAGGGGGGCTGTTTGTTTTCAAGATAAAAATAATTATGCACCTTTTATAAGATGTGGAATGTTTTTCACTTTGTCTGCCTTGCAGAGCTGACACTGGGCTGTGTTGGCTTGACAGCTGTCAGTCACAGTAGTTGGATGTGCCAATTAGCAAGTCTCATCAAGGGGTTTGAGATTTGTTATGAGGAATGTGTTGACAAAAGCCATTCTGTCAGGTTGCTCAAAACTCAACCTCGTCCTGTTCATGCCAGATTGGAAGGGACTGGGGCAGCACCCCCACTAACAAACCAAGCAGCCTGAAATCCTTGTGTGTGTGCTTTTGCTTGGCCCCTCTTCTGCAGTTCAAGAAGCCCGTCTGCGTCTCTCATTCCTTGTCTGTATAATTTTCTCTTGTTTTTCCGCTGCCTTTTGCACTTTCAGAGAGCACAATTCAGTGCTTTTCATAAGTGAAAAAGAATCCCATTTTGGAGATGTGCTGTTTCTTGACCCACCGGTCAGTAAAGCCTCCCCAGAACTGTCCAAAGCCTTGCTGTACTCTTGTCTGGGATGGATTTTAGCCCCACAAGAGAGCATTCCTCATAATTGAATCACTTTAAAGCTTAATTAGAAAAATTCTATGTTTCCTTGGGGAAGCATGAAACATACTGTAACTGAGGGCAGGCAAGGCACGACTGTGCTCCATCAGTCCAGCACAGCATCCCTGTGGAAATGCACTGTGGGAGAGCACAGCTCTCCAAAGATGAAGGCTGTTTTTTGCCTTTTTTGCCCTCTCTTCTCCCAGGACAGGAGACTGGGGAGCTTGTGCTGAATTTGGCTATTCATGAAGCAGTGGCTGGATTGCAGTCAGACGTCCTGCAGCCCACGGGATCTCCTTCATTCGTTGTCCTGGTTTGAACAAGAAGTAGATTTTCATTTTGGAAAATAGCTGTTATTCTGTCAGGCTCCTTAGAAAACTCCTTACACTAAGTGTGTGTAAAATAATTGAGGACTGAATAAAGAACAATAAAAATTAATTTCCTTGGTTAACACAGTTGCTGAGCCGTAGAGTAAACAAATGAAATGCCAGTCACTTATGGTACTTCCAGGTCCTTCCCACAAATAGCTGCTCAGGCCAATGTGTGTAGTGTCATTTTGTTAAAAAAACCTCACATCTTCTAGGAACAATTAAGTTGCAAACTTTCACTGATTTGTTTTCTTTTTCCTGAGTTACCAGCTCTGCTGTAACCTTGCAAGGATCTTCCAAACCCTCCAAAGTGATGTCTCTGAGACTGAAAGATGCTCTCAGTCAGCTGCTCCCAGCCCCGTTGAGTCTTTTGGTTCTCGTCTCCTGCATTTTGCCTGGACAGCTTTGGCCATGAGAAGTCTTGCCATTTCTATAGCACACAGTCCCAGAAATCCAGCACTTGATTTTTGTCCAGAGTCAGCACCAGGGAAACTTGGCCTCTGCAATACTCCAGTGGCAACAGCTGGGTATTGGGACAGTTTCTATGGGATCTGAACACACTAGTTTCTATAACAAACTATTGCTTTTTATCTGATTGTGTGAGTAATGCTGTAGGACAATCCTCATGCAAGATAATTCTTCCCTGGAAAACCCAGGCAGCTCAGTGACATACCTGTGTCTTAGCTGCCAGGCTGAAAGTGAGAGCTGTCTTTACCTTAGCCCACACTAATTCTTATTAAGCACCAGCCACTACAGCATACCTTTAAAGCTCAAATCTTTGTCTAAGCCTGAAAATGAGATACTTTTCAAATGACCTCCTTCACTTAAAAAAAGTTTTGAGTGTGTAAAACAATAAGAAAACCCACCATGACACTAAACCTAAGCACAAACCTGCAGCAAGAGCTGTGGGGTGTTAGTGTAACATCAGTGCAGCTCTGCAGCTTCCCCCCAGAAGCCCCTCCCTGTCCTGGGATAACAGGGAGAAAATGGAGATTTCTTCTTATGCACAGCCCTGGTGACCTGGGGAAATCAAGGAAAGGAAGTTGTAGTCAAGTGGGTGTTGGTCACTTCTCCCAGGTAACAAGTGACAGGATGAGAGGAAATGGCCTCAAGCTGTGCCAGGGAGGGTCAGGCTGGACATCAGGAAGAATTTCTTCACAGAAAGGGTTGTCAGGCATTGGAAGGGGCTGCCCAGGGAGGTGGTGGAGTCCCCATCCCTGGAGGTGCCCAAGGAACGACTGGACATGGCACTCAGTGCTGTGGTCTGGGTGACAAGGTGGGGATGGGTCACAGGTTGGACTCGGTGATCTTGGAGGTCTTTTCCAACCTAAATGGTTCTATAAATACGTGGAGGTCTGTTTTTTCTCCAGTGGTTTCTGAGCAGAAAGCTCTCAGGGCTTACCAAACATGGATGAGGTCTGGTCTGCCTCTGTGTGCTGAGATTGGAGATCGGCATCTGGAGCCGTGATAAAGATTGACACTCAAAGGTAGAGATCCCTGTCTTCCACAGCAGGAGCATCCTTAAATTCCCCGTGTCCTGCTGAGGTTTTCTTTATTGTGGGTATTTACATAACTCAGTGTTAGGCAGATGTTGAAATACAGTCAGAAAAGCGGATGATATCATCCTGGTAGGGATGGGGGAGGGATGCCAAATCCAGAGGTGACAGGTGCTGAGGATTTCAAACGCTGACGGCAACAGCTCTGTTGGCTGCCACTCAGCTGGGGCATCACAGGGCTCTCTGCTTCTCATTGTCACAGCCTGAAAATAGCTCCCAGATAACACACTCCCAGCATGGAGCGCTGTGCGGGGCTGAGCACTGGGAGCTGGTCTCTGGAGCTGTGCAGAAGCCGGTGTAGGATCAGCCCAAACGACTCATTCTGACTCCATTCCCAGAGTCTAATATTAGCTCACCTGCGGCTGTGACAGCCCTCCTGGCAGGCAGCCACCAGGCCTTTTTTTTTCTTCTCCCAGATTATACAGTTCCCTTATGGCAGTGACAGCCCAATTATCCAAGCTTTTCCCATCATCTCTGCTCCTGTTGACTTGGCTTGAGCTGAAGCGTTCTTAGAGAAAGATCAGTGTGTTTTAGCAGATGGACGAAGGCTGAAGAGCAAATTGTTTTAATCAACCTCCCCTTTTTTTGGGGACACTGAGTACTTACTGAAGTGGTAAAACAGCATCCGTAACTTCACAAGGCAGCAGGCTTGTCTCTAAGGAGATTCTGTGGGTTTTTTGGATGCTGGGATTTGGGAAATTAACTTGCACACAAACCTGGCCTTTCCCCAAGGGCATTCGTACTTGCTGCCTGTTCCAGAATATGTAGGGGATCCACAGATTGTATAAGCCAGTGGGAAAAAAAAGGAACAATTTCTCCAGTCCTTCTGGGCACAGTGCTCCTCTGGACAAGGTGCCAGGGACAATCCAGTGGTTTAGTGGTGTTGGGAACCATGAGTGGTGGTCCCTAGATAGCAAAGTGGCCATTTGAATGCAGTGGTGTAGATGGTGTGGCAAACATTGTATTCAGTGGGGAAAATAAAGGTGAAAAACTTGTTTCCTGCTGCAATAGACTGCTGCGGCCATTTCCAGGAACTCTTCCAAGCAGGACTTCATAGTGAATCCTGTTTGGTATGGACTCTTGCAGAAGCAAGTTGTCTTGAGATGAGAATGAACAGAGATTGCTTTCCATGGATGTGATCAGAATCTGGCTCACTTGATGGGTGTTTAAAACCTGGTTTACTCTGTGTATTCTTAGGCACTGCTAGTGGAGCCACACCTTTTAGTGGATTCTGTTAAATATGTGAACTGCTCTGTAGTAGGTGATTTAATCTTTTTTATACTCTGTGAATAGGTGAGGATCCACGGGCTATGTTAAAAAAGCAACTGACTGGCAGTAAAATGAGGCAGGGAGTTCGGAGGATAGGAAGCCTGATGCACCACTGTCTCTTCAGCAGTTGTTTCCATAAAGCATGCTAAGACACAGCCTGGGAACCATCTCCCTCCTCCCAGCCTGAAGGGCAGTCCAGGCTCACCTCCTCTTGGAAGTGACAGAGCAATGAAATGCTTACATGATAAATTAAGGTATGCCAAGACCCACAGAAAGGGAAAGATTCCATTTCCTTTCCCTGACTTGACCTCAGGCTGATGTCCAGAAGCACATCACATCTCCGAGAAGGGCAGTGCTGCAGATGTCAGCAGGTGCCATGTATCCCTGTGCTTCTGGGATCAGGTCCTGCTCGGAGGCCCTGGGACAAGCAGGTGCCTTGAAGGGATCAGGATGTTTTCAGGGCATGCACAGACACCCATCACTCCTGGTAGTGTTAGCAGAGTCTCAGTAGCATGGTGGGCTAATTTTTGTGGTCCCTGACAGGATGAAATAATCTTGTCAACTCACTTGCATTTTCTTGCATCCCTTCTTATTGTCACCCTCCTTGTGGGAAGATTTCTCAGGTCAGGAAACTGAGTCTTGAGGACTCTTACTGGTCATGTCCCAGCAGGACTACTACTACTCCATTCCCACAGTTGGACACTTGAGCTATTTGCCTTGGTTCCTGTGGGTATGAGTCTGTGGATAAGAAAGGGGGGCTAAACCCCATGAAAAGCTGCTTTAAGTTCAGTGGCCATATGAATTGTGGAGCACCAATGGCTTTGCTCTGCGTAAAAGGAACTGCATGCAAGAGACATTGTTATTTATCACAGCACACATTTTTATTGCTAATGATTTGGGTTGTTCTGAGTGGCAATAGGAACTGTCTGTGGGTGTGTGGGTAGATAACAGATACTTAGGAGATGTTATAATTCGTATTCCTTGCTTTTGCTTGGCCAAGTCTGTCATGGATCTGCTGTTTGTCACTGGCTCTTGTAGCAGTTAAGCAAGGCTGTTGTTTGTGCTGCTCTGGGTTTTGTAGAACAAGGATTTTCAAGGAATTGGTCACCTGGTCACAGCCATAGGGACTGGCATCATGGATGAGGTTTGTCCATTTTGGAGCTGAAAAGCTGTATCTGTTTGGCCTTCTGTGTATCTGCAGTGTCAGGGATCTTAGCTGCAAGTTGTACTCGATCCCACTGTTCCCCCTCTCCAAGGAAACACACCTGGGCACTTCAGCGGTGTGGATACTTTTTCCTATGGTTTCGGTGCTTGAGAAGATGCTCTTCACCTTTTCTTTCACTGTGTACCCTCCTATGCTGCCTTCACCTCCTCCTGCCACAATTACCTGCAGTCAATGTCCCTGTGGACACAGCCCATCTGTAAGAGCCATCACTCAGCCCCTTTGCTGCTGCCATGGCACACAGCAGCAAAAAAGGACACATGGTTCCTCTCTCCTGTCCTGTATGTTCATGGAATCAATCAAGGCTGAAGGGAACTCCAAGAACACCATGGAAATGTCCTCTGCGGACTGGGTGGCCCCACTGTCACTGCAGGCTTTGAACCCTCACTGAAGGGACATCAACAAAGGAGCCTCATAGGGAAAGAAAAGGGGTGTTCTGCCTGATGCCTTCCGCTTTGGAGTTTATTTGTAGGCATGGTTGGTTTGTGTACATGCACTTAAACAGTTGTCAAGGGTGTGCTTCGGCAGCACCGGGAGGAAAGGAAAAAGCATTGGGAGGGTGAAATGCAGCCCCTCCGCCCCAGCTCTATGTTGGATTGCTACTGTTAAAATGTGACTAATGCTAAAAATAATTCTGGTGTTGCTATAGAAACTTGCAGTGTTGCTACGTGTGAACCTGGAGAGAATTGCACCCTCCTTGGTACATTGTTTTTCTCTTCCCCTCAGCCATGTTCACCCCCAAACAGGATGAGCACAGGCACATCAGACCAAGTTGCCTCTGCCTTTGTACAGCTTTGCTGGCTTGCCACAGCTTTTCTTTGTTGTGCCAGGGGATGGGATGGGAGATCACTGTTTAATCTGTCCTCCATCTATCCACTTCCACTCCTTCCAGCTCCCTCTGACACAGATTTTTGAGTCCATGGCTATCTAGTATGTTGGCTTCCTGCTCCTTCCTCAGGTTTGGTTTGGGCAGTGCACACCGGGAGCAAGAGGAACAGATCCCCTTCTTGCTCTTCCACCTCCTTGCTTGTCTCTCCTCAACCCACCACCAGGTTTTCCTTGCTTTTCATCTGTAGTGGAGGAAAAGAATCTGTTGTAAACTTCCTTTAGGTCTAGAGATGAAAAATGCTTTTGTATTTGCTAACTTTATAACAGTGCTGCAATCTTCCTGTCCCTCCCAGCTTTGGGAGCTAATTTGCAGGAAGCTGAAGTTCTCCAAGCTTTTACGGAGAAACCAATCGGGGATCAGTTTACATTTTTCCAAGGTGGAATGACAAATGCTGGAAACTTCCATTCAATATGAAAAAGAAACTGGGATTAACCCAGAGACTGAACGACCATAACCCCTGAAGGCTGGTCTAGCTCCTACAGAAATTACCCTCCAAGGCAGGGAAAAGTTTTCCCCTCAGTCCTGCCATGTTTTTTTCTTAGCTTCATTGAGTGCTGCATCTGGGAATTTAGGAAAAAGCAATGACCTCTTGTCTATGCTCCAGCTTTACAGCTTGTCCTAAACCCTAGGTGGAGTAGAGCACAGACTGTGCCAGTCCTTGTGGTCAAACTCATTGTCATGACAGTAACTCACAGCAGTGACCTGGGAATGATGCAGAGGAAAGCAGAGAGAGAAGAATATTTGTTTCCCAGAAGAAAAAATATCTTTTAAAATCCCTTTCAAGTCTGTTGCTTTGAAAGCCTCTTTCTTGCCCTGAGAATTTTAAATGGGTTTTAGAATTTTTTTACCTCAGACCTGGGGGTTTGCATCCCTCTAGCACTGATGCAAGTCAGTACGTGGGGGTGATTCACAGCAGTGGAGAGTCACCAAATTTGGCAGACCTCTGGAGACCTTTCAGTCCTACCTCTGCTCAAAGCCAGGTCAGCAAGACCTGTGCTTGTGGGATAAAAGCTGCCCCTGCTTGTGGGATAAAAGCTGCCCCTAGCCCAGGGAACAGGAACAAGCATGATGAGAAGTGGGATCCATGCTGCCAGACGGACTTTTGGGGCATGGACACATTTAATCAGACCTTTAGATATCTACATATAGTAGTTCTGACCAGGGGAGGGATATATCTTCACACACAAGGCGCTGCTGGGCACAGTTTAACATCTTCCATTTAACAATGCTGCACTGGATCAGATGAAGCACCGAGCCAGTGCACCTTCCTTTGGTTTTGTAAATATTTATCTGAGTCATTCCATTCTCTGTAACACCGTATTGTTCTTTACAATGTGTGAGACAACTCACTGAGCCAGAGACCAGCAACTGGAGCACTACCCAGATGATGGAGGGGAGAGAGCACTCGCCGAGGTGAGGACCCCGCTCAAAGCAGCTATGCCTTGTTTACATCTGTAACCCATTTCTCTATAAACAAGGCTTTTGGGGCTGGTTCATATGCCATCATACTGGTAAAACCATTTCGGCCATCACCTTTCTGTTGCTGGAGAGACAACAGTGGCATGCTCACTGCCAGGCTCGGGAGGGCTGCTTTTTCCGAATTGTTTTTCTGCAGAGCAGATCTTCTACCAATACCCAGACTTGAGAGGGTGCCAGAGAAGGGTTAAGAATAGAAAGACAGATGAGGCAAGCTTCTGGGAACTTCCCCTTCTACTGAGACACAGGAACATGTGTTATTCTCTGCCCCTTTGGCAAACATGGACAACATGACTCTCCCCACCTACGCGCGCTTGCCAGCTGGTCGTCTTTCTGTCTGTCTTTCAGCATCAAGCTGGTCGAACCTGCCCTGCAGCCTCTCCACCAAATCCTTCTCCTGGCTTGCTGCCACCTCATTCCCCGCCTTTCATAGGTAGGGGAGAGGGTCTTTCCCTCCCATGTGCAAAAGGCTGTGTGGTGAGGACCAGGTGGTGTCCCATCCCATCTCTGTGTCAGACGAGTCGTACACAGTGCTCTTTTGTGTAAAACTTGGCAACTCAGCATTGCTTGCAATCAGAAGAATTTTGCTGTTGAACCATCAAATAGTTTGCTTAAATATCAAACAGTGATTTGGCTTGTCCAAACATCGTTGAAGCTGGGTGGACTCTTGTTTAGGATGTGGTTGATGAACCAGACTCCATGTTTTATGGTTTTTAATGTGACTGTTGGACTTGGTCTTCCGTCTTCTGAAGTGAATGAAAGTAGGGTCCAGCCCCTTTGCCATGATTAGGGCAAGGAGATTTGGATCAAGCAGGAACCAGCCCAGGCCTATGAATTGACCTTAATCTGAATTTCTTGAGAAGCCTGAATAATAAAAAAAACAAACAACAAACTAGGCTGGCTTTTCTTGAAGTTGTTTCCATTTTCATAACCGTCTGCCATTTCTGATGTTGAGCTCCTGACAGACACTGTCCTTTGGGAACTCCAGTCTGGCTGGAAGTAGAAGCTAAATCACAAGGAATTTGTTCACAAGATTTATGGCCAGTGGCACGGATGCCAAGGATTTCATTGCAGTAGTATCTAACACTTACATATCTAGCATTTTGAGTACGCATAGTAATTAATACACGAACATAAGTAGGGTAGGAACTGAACAGCCAAACATGAACCTGAACTCCTTTCCTTGGCTGAAGTTATGATACACAGGTTCTGACTTAGTCTTCTAAGTACATAACCTGGACATTTTCATCTGTAGGGAGTGTTGGGAATTGGAGTTGTAACTTGAGCTCTCCCTGTTTTTCCTGCTGATTTCTGGAGGAAACCCAAAAGCTACAGAGTTGGAGTTCCTTCAAAGGACTTTGGACCATTGGACAGCCTGAATGTCCTAAAAGTAGGATGGAAAAGTCCATGAGAACCAGCTCTATAGTGGTATCCCAATGTTTGGTGTCATTGTCCCGCGTAAATAAAAATAAGCCCTTCCAGAAAGCTTGATTCAATTTCTATTCCACAAGTGTCCCCAGGCCAGCATTTCTGTTGGGACAACTTCTACCAAAACCTCCCCAGCTTTAGTACTTGTCAGATACCAGTTTCACCAATCAGCAGTCTTGGACTCTGCAAATCAGTGGGCCTGCACTGCACTGCAGGTAATTAGCTTGGCAAGGAAGACATTGCTAATGCATCATCCAAGCACAGAGTTTCAAAGGGAGGAAGGAGTGTTTTGATCTGCAGGGACAGGACTGGCTTTCTGACAGAACTGCATGTGCTGTCTGTATTTCATGTAGGTGATATATATGTGTGCTCCCTTTGCCTCAGTTTAGTGGTAGTTTGGATGTACTAACACATTGCTTCTATCATACTTCATCAGTCTTCTTTAATTAGGTGGTAAGATCATCAGGGTAAGAACATTTAGCACATAAGGCAGGTCCAGTACATTTAATGAATAACAACAAATGCACTTTCCCAATTATTTTTTTTCATCCTCTCTTACGAAATGACGTGCATGTTCAGCAACCTGCCCTATGCTCTGCCCTAGGGATGGGGGCCTGAATGGGCTTAGTCCCTGCAGCCTGTGTTGCAGGCACAGTATAGAAGTGCTCATGTGGGCTGACACCACTTCTCTGTGAGCATGAAAAGAGTCACAAAATGGATTGGGTTGAAAGGAACCATAAAGATCATCTCGTTCCAGCCCCCTGCCACGGGCAGGGACACCTTCCACTCGACCAGGTTGCTCAGAGCCCCATCCAACATGGACTAGAACACTCCAAGGGATGGGAACAACTTTGGGCAACCTGTTCCAGTACCTCACCACCCTCACAGGAATGAATTTCTTCCTAGCATGTAATCTAAACCTACTCTCTGTCAGTTTGAAGCCATTCCCCCTTGTTCTGTTACTTCATGCCCTTGTAAATAGTCTCTGTCCATCTTTCTAGGTGGCTCCCTTCAGGTACTGGAAGGCCACAATCAGGTCACCCTGGAGCCTTCTCTTTTTCAGGCTGAACAATCCCAATTCTCTCACTCTTTCCTCGTAGCAGAGGTGCTCCATCCCTCTGATCATCTTGGTGGCCTTCTCTGGGCTCGCTCCAACGGGTCCATGTCCTTCCTGTGCTGGGGAAAAGGGGATTTCTTCTCACTAGTGCATGCATTCAGACTTGGAACTGTGGTCTCTTCAGATTTTGTGTGCTGGATTGTTCATTTTGTTTGGGCTGCCCTATTTCATCTTGCATCAATTATCATACAGAGAAAGGGGCTCAGGGAATGCTCAGTTTCCCTTGCAGAACTCTTTGAGATCAGTGGAAGAAAGCTGTTATATCTTAGGAAGTAGTCGCATTAAAGTGGTAATTCTTGGTGTTCAAACAGGATCTGATGACAGATGGGATTAAATGCAAAGCAGCTTGTTATGAGGTTTTAATAACTGTGACAGACCTGGGGAAAGTGGTGTGGGGTGTGTAAGTGATCCAGCTAAGGCGGAAGCACATGATGCAGGATGACAGCTGATAGCATTGCCCAGGAGGGAGATAAGATTATGTTGCAAGAAATTATGTGAGTGTTTTGGAGAGGAGGTAAGAGGGGGAAAAAAACCCAAACAGAGGAGAACTAGATATTCCCACTGTTCTGCCATGTAACAGAGCTACTGCTGACAGCACACATTAGTGCCAGGTAATGGGGCCACTAAATATAGGGGGGGAAATATGTCAGTGTTATTGTCAGATTGGGAACTAAGGGAACAAGAGACTCTCCTTCCTGTCAGACCTGGGGGTTGCAGAATTTGCAGGTTGAAAACCAATGAGGTCCTGTCTCCTTCATGTGTCTTCCCTAGCCCTCACTCCTTGCAGCATCTCCCTGGGATTGAGGAGAGGATGTCCCTCAGAGCTGAAAAACCTGGCTTTGTGTTCTGTGGAGAGCAGTGGTGGGGCTGCATCCTTGCAAAGACACTGCTGTGCTGTACAGAGGCATGAGGGGATGCCCCTGCCTGGCTTTTGCTGAGGAAGAGTCTCATGGAGGTGATGTTGGCTTGCAGGCTTGGAGGGATCCCCTCTCAGCTCCACAATAGGATCTCTGTGTGTCTGGAGCAGTTGCACCTGTGAGACAAATGCAGAGAAAGAAAGGCCATGCACAAAACTTTGGAGATGGATGAGGAAGAAAAGGAGCCTTCTGCTCATGGTGGGATAGAGTTGGGTGGAAAAGGGTTATGCTGGAGAAGAAAGGACCAGCACTTCTGAAAGGCAGCGCTGATAAAGAAATGTCTTAGCTGGTTGCAAGGCTCTGTTCTCTACCCCTCTGACAGCCCTTGCTGTTGACTGTAGCAGAAAGGCACTGGGCTTGTGAATAGCATGGTTTTGTCTCCAATCACAGTTTGTGTTTTGAGGAGTCTAGGGTTTGAAATGACCAACTAGCAGGTCCATCATTGAAAATGAGTCTGTGACTGGGTGTGTTTTTACCTGTTCATGTTTTGGCCTTTTGCAGCTCTCTCAGGATGCAGACTGGTGCTTATGCCACTCCAGTCTTGAAACATGTCCATCTGTGATCTGAGCTAGGGACACCCCAAACCCATGTGAGGCAGGGCTGCATCAGGGAGTTTGCAAGAGGCTCACAAGTTCCTTTTGTACAAGACAGCTGCTTCTGCTTTTAATGTGAATTTGACTTTCACCTAAGCAATAGATCCCATTTTGTAGACTGCATCCTTTATCTAGGAACATCCAAGATGGGACCTGTGGTTCCCATGAGCTACTTTTGTGTGCCAAGAGAAGAGGCGGCTCTTCAGCTGGGTTCCCAGATGCATTCTGCTTCTTCAGAAAATAGGATTTAGTTAAAATGGTGATCTGGAGCTACCCAATTTTAGCAAGTCTGGAGTCCTGAGTGCTGGGGAGCTTCAATGACTGAGCACAGCAGGAAGTGAGTTGGCTTTAAGCCTTAAAGGCTGCAGGGATCTGTCCTTATATATAGCCTCTCTCTATGTATATATATGTGTGTGTATATATATATATATATTTTATATGCATATATACTTACATATCTTTTTAGGTCATTCGAGATACTTCCTGTCTATGGCAATTCCTAAAAAGAAGTGGTACAGCCTTCAGCCTACTGTTAAGGAGCAGATGATCTTCTAGTGTCAAGATCATTCTCTTCCCCAGCCAGCTTGCTTTCATTTTCTGTATTTCTTGCATGGAGAATTCTTTCCCCTCTCATGCTATCTTCTGCTGAAGACAGCTACATGAAACTGGAGTCTCAGTTGATCTTTTTGCTCATTTCCACCCACAGAAGTCTGTCTTTTTTAACATCCTAAATACCTTGGTAACAAGATCATGGGTCTTGATTTGAAATCAGATTTTAAAAGATCTTTTTTCCACCCTTTCCTTTTCCAGATCTGAACACCACCACAGAGGTAAAGACATGCATCTTCACACAAAAGACTGAGAGGGTTTCAGAACCCATGTTTGCTTTGGTCTTTTTCCTAACAGGGAATTTAATCAGGTTTCTTCTTCCACTGAGAAAAACTCAGTAATTTAAAGCACTGGCATGGAGGAGAAGACCTGACTTTTGCTGTCATTCAAAGCACAATGAAACCAGTGTAAAGTCTGGGATTATCTTCAAGGGATGTTTGAATCATAGAATCACAGAATCATGGAATAGTTTGGGCTGAAAGGAACCTTAAAGATCATCCAAACCCAACCCCCCTGCCACGGGGGGTTATGTCAGACTGCTGCAGCTGTGCAGGTTTTATCCCACCATGAGCCCTGGGCTCTGGGCCTCTGCTGGGCCCATCTGAGAGCAACTGGTAAGTCCCCAAGTTCTGCTTATCAGCCCAGAACCTCATTCCCCACAGGCAGAGCTTTTTACAGTTGGAATGGAGGCCAGCACAACCTCACTCCTTTTCTTTGTGCCATGCCGGAGCTTATGACCATTCTCCAGTCTCCACAGCAAGGCTTTCTGAAGCCCTGGCAGAGGATTAGGGATAAATATGTGTAGAAAAGGGTATTCTTTTGATGGATGAAGATCTCTCTTACTAGAAAGCAAGTAAAAATAACACAAACAATAGTCTGCAATCTGCTCTCTGAATTAAGGTCTGGATTTTTAGACTCTCAACAGAGCGTCTAAAAGGTATGTCAGCTTTGCATGGCTGTGCGATTCTGGCAAACGCATGTGCAAGTTAAATTGTATTCATGGGCCTCCATGGTTTCATTGCTGTTAGTTTGCTTTTGAGACAGAATAGGGTTTTTTTCATGTGATTGGTGCTTTAAGGTGATTTGAAGTAGTTTTCCTGACCATAGATTCTTGTTTAGTGGTTTCCAACCCAAATCTGGCTTCAGCACCTTAAGTGTAGAGTCAAATATGGAGCAGGATGGAGTGTAGTGGTGTGGGAGAAGTCTCAATGACAGGGTAACATTGTGAGATGCACTGTGAGGCCAGAAGTTTATGGTGTACCAGGCAGAGAGGGGGATAAAAATACCAGGATCACTGAGATGACCCGTTCTCAAATAATAGAAAATATCCCTGAGCAGATGAATTAGAGTTGCAACTGAAGAAGTTCTTCCCTGTGAGGGTGGTGAGGCCCTGGCACAGGTTGCCCAGAGAAGCTGTGGCTGCCCCATCCCTGAAAGTGTTCGAGGCCAGGTTGGGAGCAGCTTGGAGCAATCTGGCCTAGTGGAAGGTGTCCCTGCCCATGGCAGGGGGTTGGAATGAAATGATCTTTAAGATCCCTTCCAGTCCAAACCATTCTGTGATTCTATGAATGTACAAGTGTTTGTAGGGCTGAAACGTGAACATCATTGCTTTGGGTACTTGGTGGAGGGTGATACTGTAGAGTGCCTGATGTAATTATAGATAAAACATAGTTTCAAGCAAACCTTTGTGACTGCTTTGCACAGTTCTACAGATTTGTGAACTGAACCAGTTCTTGTAAATAATTCTTGCAAATAAAGTGACTAAGGCTCATGAAAATAGAAGGTGAGGTCAGCAGTTCATTGGGCTGCACAGCCACTCAAACATCCTGTACAGGGACATGAGTCAGGGATATCAGTACCATCACAAAAAGATTTGTCTTAGTGAAGATGTTGGGAATGGTCTGAGATCATCTTGCACTAGGTCTCATTGCCTCGTAAAATCCTATGGTTCATAAGCAGAGTCAGATGTGACTAAGGCAGCAAGGTGATCAGTATCGCTGCCTGCTGTCCCCCAGGTCACCCCATGCTTTTGGAAACTGTCAGCAAATTCCGACTTAATGAGCACAAAGTCCTCTTTGATGGGATGGGGGGGAGAGATTTCTTGCTTTTCCAGATTCTTCTTACTCTGTAACAACAGCTGTGAGCTTTCTTTGCCTTCATGCTTACTTGCTGTGCTATCAGACCGAAGAAAGGCCAGGTCTGCTGCCCGCCAACGTAGCTCTCAGATCTCCAGATGAGAGGTCAGATCCCAGATGCAGCCAGCTTTGTAAATTAGACCTTCCCTTCCAATCTCACCCTGCAGATTGCATTTGGGATTGATATGGTATTCTTGAATCCCACATCCATGAATTAACCTCTAACAGCATCCAGGAAAATAATGGAAATTCACTGACATTCATCCTGCTTGTCATTTTTCATCCTGTTAACAAAACAAGAGGTAATTCCATTGTGTAGAACAGCTCTTGGGGTTAATCCTGATGGAATGGGAGTAGGATGTGGGCTCCATCTGGTCTTAGGCTCTGTCCTCAGGAATCGTGAGACTTTGGCAATTGAAACTTCGGCCTTTCCATATATGTTCAACTGGCATTCTCCTCTCTGAAAGACTTTCTGCAAGGGGAAGATGACATTTTTAACACTTACAGCCATGAGGCAAACAAACTCTTGTGAAGGAGACGAACCATACAAGTTGATGGTTATTTTCAATATTCCTTGGAGTCGTGTGCCTTTTACCTGTCCATCCATATTTCCAGCTACAGATAGTGCACCCAGATGCATAGTCTGTGTAGGCACCTGGAGTCAATGGGACAATTTATTTCACTGAATGTAATGATGAATTCTCTTTTTGCTGTGGTAAGGGGCAGGTGGGCTCTACACCAGACAAAACAGAGTGCAGAATCCACCTATGGCCCCAGGCATGACTGTGAATGCTGAGAGGCAGGAGTAGAGGACAAATGTCTCTGTTGACTACCCATAAGCAAAATGTAAGTGAAAAAGAAATTTGTTTTCTGAAGACATTTATGAAGGAGAGAGAAGAAGGTAGAAAAGTGCTCTTGTGTGGGTATTTGTGTGAGAGACGGCGGCAACCAGGGAGTGACAATCAGTAAGGAGCCGGGAGGAAACCACATGGGAGATGGTGGCTATTTTTAAGAAAATAACTGTAAAAATGACTGCAACTGCTTTGTTGCCCAATTGCTCCCTTCCTTTCTTCTGGGTTGACACATTGGACGTGTTTACCAGACTATCAAAAATTGTCAGCTGGATTTCAGATCACCGTATGCCTCCACAAGAGCTATGTCCCAGTCACTGACTCTCTATTCCAGGGGATGATCCAACATATAGGAAAAATAGAACGGGGTGATTTCAGCAGTTTATAGGATCTGTAGTTTGAACAGGGCAGGAGAGCATCCTGACCTAGTGGGCTCTCTCCTGATCATCACTGCAGTCCAAAAAGGAGTCACTGGGACCCTCTGGGACTCATATGCTCCTCTGTAAGCAGAGCAGAGCATGCCTTACAGATGAAGAAGTCATGTTTCTAGGGTGTCCTTAGTGTTGATGGGAAATATTGATGCTGATTTTGGAAAAGGAGATGAATAAGGCAGAGCTGTTCTGGCATGTGGCCCCTAAGCAAGAGAGGAAGTTGCACAAGCTGATATTTTTCAAGTGGAAAGAGATGAAATCAATGGGGAAAAGAGTAATTGTTCCTAGTTCAGAAGAGCACGTTCCAGACGGTGGGGAGGAAAACCTATTTTCCGAGATGAGTGTGGCTGGGCATTTTTCAGCTGAAGGATCCTGAAAGTAGACACAAATGATTGTGTCCACTTGGAGGTGAAACCTAAGATAACCACACTAAAAAAATCAGAATGATGTAAAGGCTTTTTCTACTCACAATGTTTTTTTCCTTATCTGATCTCCACCTGCAGCTGGGAGTTGGCTTGTTTTTATTGTGCTGAAAGATCCAGTTTGCTTGAGATCCTTCCAATAATGCTTGCAGCAAGGTTTCCTTCCAGATTGTTGTCATTAGTTTTCAGATACAGCTGGATCTGCATGAAAATTCAGCTTTCTACCACAGACATTCTCAGTGACCAAAATACAGCATTGTTTGAAACTTCTAGGGACAAGACAAAGTAAATCAGATTTTTACCAGCCAGTACAGTGGTTATCCTTGCCCTAACCCAGGCTTTGAAGAGGGTATGCATGTCAAAGATCATTTATGCCCTGCCAGGGAGGACAGAAACTTCCAAATCCTAAGATGAAGTTGAAAAGGAAGAGGCAGAGAATGTTTTTCATCTTTAATTTGGGACCAGCCCAAAGGATACCCATGAGAGTGGTAGAGGGAAGGAAATGTCAAAACACAGTTTTCCAGCAATGCTGATTCTTTTGAATTTTGTAGAAAATGGTTAAGAGAACATCTTTATTTTTATGGTACATCAGACATGTGCTTTGTGCCCACAGCCATAACCTAAATGCCATGTCCTTGCCCGAAGGAGTCTTGTATTGAACTGAGTCCTTTTATTTTATATGTCTGACAATAAACAAATTGCACTTAGTTTTTCTTTCCACTCACACAAGCAATTACTGTATATGACATGAAACTGAGGCAGCTGGTTGCATTGTCAGGTTCTCAGATTCTTCCATCTCTGTAGATGCTGCCCACAGGGGTGTTCCATGGAGCACAACTGGACATCCACCTAGAAATAGTAAAAGCAAGGTTTAGTAGGGGAGTTTAATCCTCATCATTTCTGAAGTCTTTGCACAAAGAGCTCCAAGTGGCTACAAAGATTCATCTGTAGAACTTCTTAAATGAACGCAGAGTCTCACCTCTAAGTGGAGTTAAACTCTGCTTGCAACGACTGTCAGAGGGGGAAGCTGTAAGACACAGAATCAGAATCAAATTGTAGCCACAGGAAAAATTTAGAAAGGTATGTGTACCCACAGGGGTCTTCTCCTAAAGAATCCAATATTCTGACATGAGGGAGGTGTAGAGAATATGGAAAGAAATGAGACACAAAGTTCAAAAGCATCTGCAGGGAGCCAGGGACAAGCAGGAGCACCCACCTCTCCAGAAGCTGTGATGCAAACTCACATGCCTGCTTTTCGTGTAGACTATATCTTATCCAACCCCAACAGTATTTTATTTATTTAGACTCTATCTTATCCAATTATATTTTATTTTATATCCTCAATGTCTGCTTCAGGCAACCCTTTTTTCTCAGCCTCTGAAGTAGTTGTGGAAAACTTGCTGCTCCCAAGCAGATTTGAGAGCCAAGCTGAGATGGAGAAGGTGGCTGCACAGCTGGTGTGGGAGAGTCACTGCTCTCAGTTGCCATTTGTTATTTTTCTTCCACAACCATGAGCATTTGTGACCACTTAAGGTTGAGAGGTTTGCTTTCCTGGTCATTATTTCCCCCAGCACTTGTTTTACCATGCATGTAGTTTCTGTTGGCTTCCTACTAGATAAGTTGTATGTTTTCTATATTAAAATGGACAAGGGAGTAGGTTTAGGTTAGATATTAGAAAAAACTTCTTCCCTGTGAGGGTGGTGAGGCCCTGGCACAGGTTGCCCAGAGAAGCTGTGGCTGCCCCATCCCTGGAAGTGTTCAAGGCCAGGTTGGACAGGGCTTGGAGCAACTGGTCTAGTGGAAAGTGTCCCTGCCCACAGAAGAGGGTTGGAATGAAATGATCTTTAAGGTCACTTCCAATCCAAACCATTCCATGCTTCTATAGTTTTTCTCAGTCCAATATGTTTCTCAATACTGGGTGTATGGGAATGTCATCCTCATTGGGTGTTTATCTGCCTGAAGGTTCTATGGCCGCCTTATTCCTGCGTTACCTTGGTGTGTTGGGAGTAACCCGTGCAGAGTGTTTGTAAAGAGCAGGACCTCAGGCTCTGAGCTCCTCCTGGAAATTTGGGGGATAGGTGGTTGTGTGCAGCTGCAGATCAATGTTTGCACAAGGAGAGCAATAAATTTCAGACTCTCATGTCATTAAATTGT
This sequence comes from Platyrinchus mystaceus, assembly GCA_035041135.1. Lineage (NCBI taxonomy): Eukaryota > Metazoa > Chordata > Aves > Passeriformes > Tyrannidae > Platyrinchus > Platyrinchus mystaceus. The sequence continues at coordinate 15,852,514 of JAWWLV010000030.1, forward strand.
GCAGTTTGGTCTGGGATTCTGTCCCAGTCTCAACAACTGTTTGTTAATGGTTAAGAAGGCCTTGACATATTCTTAACTGGTTAATAAATTACTTAGAGAAGAGAAGGTTTCTTTTCTAAATTACAAGTTAGTTTGCTTTATTTTTAATGATGTTCCTCGTGTGTGCCTTGTAAAGTTTCTCGAGAGTGTAAGTAGGTGACAGGCCAGTGGCACTGAAATTACTTATGCTCTTTTTTCTGTGTTAGGCCAAGGCAACTTTGTTTTAGTCTCTTGCCTCCTATGAAATATGTTATAGGATTAAATGTGCTGCCGTAAATAAAGATTGAAAAGGCCCGTGGAACTTGCTGGCAAAGTCTGTCCTCTTTCAAAATCGTATTACGAATTCCAGGTGATGTCATTTCAGGTATGAAATACTTCCAGCCAGAAGAGATCAGGTTATTTTCCTAATAGCATTCCTGAGAACTAGTGCCCATGATCTGGGATTCTGCAATTGATTTTGTTTCTCCATATGTTGGAGCAGCCTTAGCAAAGAGTGTTCAGTCTCCCATCCCTCTGAATTATGTGGTGAATGCTTCTTTCATCTTAGATCACAGACAGACAAGCATCAGCTCACGAGGTGTCATGTACCAGCTACTGAATATAGAGCTCTAAGAAGCAGAAAACACAGACTCTGCTTCTTTAATTAGTTCATGCATCTGCTTTGTTAGCTGATCAGAAGTCCAAGAGCATAAGGAGTATTTGGCCCAGGACACTGATAGCCATGCAGTGAGATCATCAACAATTCTTTCCAAGAGGGAAGGTTAAGGAGTCCTCCTTCTAGGTCCCAAAATAGATTTCCTGTTGAAAACCCAGATAGATACACTATTTCAGTATCACAGAACCACTTCTTGCCATTATGCGGAGAGTTGTGAACTTTGGTGGAGTTTCTACCCTGATGCACGTGACTTCCACTAAACCCTCACCAACAGCTGAAGTCGACGATCCCTGTGCTCTTGCCCTCTCACAGCTGTGCAGATGTGTCTGTCCCTTGCAAGCTGCTGTTTTCTGACAGATCTCCCAAAGGGCAAAGGTGATCCAGGCATCCAGAAGACAGTTTTGTTTGCTGGTCGATGCAAAGGCTTGAATAGTGTAGGGAGAGGGTAAGATCAAAGGTACTTGGGAAGGTATATTAGGATTTGTTAGCAGTGGCAGATGGAAAATTCTCTGTTTCTGAACTAGAAAAGCAACACAAAACAAAGATTGTATGGCATGGGAATTTTTTTAGTGAGTTGGTGGCTCTTCTCTAGAGGGAAGATTAAAACTCTACAGCCAGCACGGATGTTTTTGTAAACCATGACCATAGGGAAAATTTCTGAAACACTGGGTGTGTATTCCTGCCGAATACAAGGTGCCTTGTTTTCAGAAATGAGAGCAGCTCTTACTTTTTCTCACATTGTAGCTCACCCACACATCTTTTGAATGTTTGATTACCTTAACATTGTACCTTTAGTAATTCTGAAAAGCAACTCTGCAAAATGCTGATCTGGATGCACAGAAGCACCAAGACCCTTCTCCCCACCAAGGTGCTCTGGTCTGGCACAGCCCCACTCAGAGCGGCGCTGTCTTTGCTCCCCCAGCACCAACTGGCCTGAGCATCTGAAGAATGGCTAATATTCACCACTGTCCTTCTGGGCATAAGCCATCCCAGGCTGGGTTGAACTGGCTGAGAAAATGGTCTTCTGAATTCCACTAAAAATGGGAAGCTTTGGGGGAAAAGCCCTTTGTTTTGGGAGTCATGTCACATGCTCTGACTACACATATGTATATAGCTATATAAAGTTAACTCTGTGATCCAACTTAAATCTCATGCAGATGAGGGTAAGGCTGTTTTCTGGAACATACATGATCCCCTAGAATGACCAGTTTCTGCTGCCCATATTAATCTGTCTGTGGGACAGGGTTACATCCACACTTACTGCTTGGAATGAGAGCGGCCAGTCTGCTCAGCCTAGTATTTAGTTAGGAATAGAATAATTATATGTGTTTAGTTCTTAATATGATAAAATCAAGATCTGGCATGGTTGTTGGTCTTGTCTTAACCGTAACAGTATGCACAGACTTCAGTTTAATACCAAGGACCAATTCTAAGTTGCACAAATGCCTTGTGTTAAGAACAAGGACTGACAATTGTGGGTTATGTCCACATCCTGCCTACCACAGGAGGATATGTTTAGGGCTCCCTTTTCCAAGTGCATGCTTTCTATCTTTAGGTTTTGGGTTGGAAATGTGGGGTTTTTTTTAACTGCCCTGGGTCTTTAGCACAGGTGCTCTGGTCAGGGTGTTTTATTTCAAGGGCTGGTGATGCTTGTGCAAAGTGTCTCGTTGGCACTGGGAGCATTTTATTTAGTCCCTGATCAAACCACGCTCAGCCACAATGAGCTGCCCTGCAGACTGATTTAAAGCAGTAGATTTATGTCATAAGCTGTTTGCTGGAAGCACCATACTATTCCTAGTCCTGTGCCAAGGCTTCACTGTGAACTGGAGTAGAGGCTTCTTTTCTGCAAGCTGGACCAGTTTCTTTCTCTGGTTTTCAGGACTCCCAGGGTAGTTTTATCAAAGCAAGTAGGAAAGGGGAGCTACAGGCACGTTTTGGCAGGGTGTAAGGGTGGGAATGAGCAGCAGGGGCTGCAGGCATGTTAACCTTGCACTGCTGAGTGCTTTGTACCCTGTGCCCAGGAGCCTGGATCAGGGTGAGGGCAGAGAGCTGGCAGGGGACACAGAGGCTGGGAGATGCCACATACCAGAACTGCTGTGTGTCTCCAGTCCTGGCATTCCAGCCACATCCTTGTATTGGAAGGGGCAAACTGGAGCAAAGTTAACCCAGGCCTGGTATGCAGGGGCAGCACATGTGCAGGCACGGCGGAGCACAGAGATGTGGATCTGTACTTGGCATGTTGTCTGTACAGTACTCAGTCACGCAAGGAAACCTGTCCCAGGTGAGATGTTTTAACTCTCTCCAACTTTTCCTTATCCTGGGAGGAGGCAAGTGGAGCTGAGGGCCCCACCTTGTAATTAAAGGCATCAGAGATGAGGAGCATGTAAGACAATGGTTCCTAATTAGCAGCTGTCTGGGTTAAATGCCGTCTTAGTTTTCTTTCTCGGTGGCAAGGTGAGCAAACAGCAGAAAGCCCTTGGCTGGGACAGAGGGAAGAGGTTGGTCTGCAGTTTTCTCCATCCCCATGGGGAGAGATCTTTGATGTCTCTGAGCAGTGACTCTCAACCCATTAATTCCAGTCAGTTTTCAGTCTGAAGGGCATGGCAGGCACAAAGTGAATAACCAGATGTCAAACTTTCTGCCCTTCTCTGGAGTCATGAGCAGAGGCTGGAGCACATCTTTGTGCCTTTGATTACATATAAATATTCTGTCTGTTGTTCTGTGTCTCCCCGTGCCCCTCACGTCCTGTGACTTCATCTGATGGTCTTTGGAGAACAAGGGGACTATTCTTGGAGACTGTCCTCATCCTGGAAATCATAAACCTGGCGGCTACCCTGGCCCTCTCTTCTTGGATGTGGCCCTATCTGAAATGCTCACGGCACATCAAAGGAGCCAACACGGGCTCCCAAAGGGTCTGCTCTCTATTGAGGACACAAGTGTCCTGTCCTCACACACTGAGCTACTCACAGCTTCTTCTCTCCTGGCTCAGTCCCTTTTTACTGCAGCCCCATGACCAAAAGCCTTGCATTTCCAAAGGAAATATTTGTAAAATAATGACAGGGTAGGATAAATCTCAGGGAACAACATCAGCATGTTCTCTTATGTATCTTCTATATATATGGATAGGAGAAATCAGGTTGTAGAACTAGTAGTTCTAAGGGTGGGATTTGAAAGACTCCCACAGCTCTGAGTTCCATCTATATAAAATGACAGCTGTGTGTGCACTATTTTTGTTGTTGTTGTTTATAATTTTAAGAGGTTTTTTTTGTTTACCCCCATTAGGATTTCCTTAATAGAAATCCTTTCTCCACACCAGCTATTTTAAAGATTAAGAGACAAAGCCACTGCAGGCAGGGTGAGCTGGGGTAGCTGCAGGTTGTGTCCTGCTCCAAGGTATGTCACTGGACACCTGGAGACAATGTATAGCCATGCCCACGAACCTGGCTAGAGGTGAAGGAAAATGTGGTCCAGTCACTTCAAGGGCATCACTTTGGGTCAATCTGAGCACATTCATTGAGAATTTGCCTTGTTTGGAGAAAAATAAGTTGATTAATTTAAAAAATTAATATTTATTTTCACGCCATTCAAATTGGCTCAGGGTGTGTTCCACACAGCAAAGCAGTGGTGTGATGAAAGCAGTTACTTTTCACTCACACTGGTTGTGGTAGACACTTTTGCTGGTGTAGACAACACTTAAGGGGCAGAGTTTTACCTACACTTTGAGGGGCAGAAGCCACCCCTTCCATGGGAAGCTGCAAACTCTCCGACCCTCCTGCCCTCCCGCCGGCTCCTCCCATGTGAAGTACGTGAACTCATTATATAAGTGACCTGGGTTACAGCTAACCTGGAGGGAAAGAATGATAAGATTAAAAGAACACTGAATTAATGTCACCAGTGTTGGGTTTTATGGCCTGTGAACACTCACGAGAGCTGCAGCCTGTGAGACCTTGGGTCAGCAGCAGCACTCGCAGCAGGACCCACAGGAGCATAAACCAAGTGATGCACATACCTGGGGCTCCATAATCAAAGGGAGCATATTCTTCCCTCTCTTTGTTTTGTTTTTTAAGTTATCCTAATTAATTAAACAGCTGATGCAATGGCAGGGCAAGTACATTGTGCAAAAATTCAAAGCTGCACAGATTTTCAGCATGGACCTGATGAAAAGGCTTGTTGGTGTACCCTCATTCTCATTAATGTAATTAACTCTGCTCTGAGTCAACTGAAACATCAATAAGTTGACCATCTTCAAAGTATAAGTGATTTTACAACAGTGAAACTGATATTGGAGCACATGAAATGCTGAAGAAAAGCCTTTCCTTTATTCAGTGGTTCTGAATTTTTGAACAAAAGCTTCGTTACTTTTGTAGGATGGATTTTTTTTCTTGTAGTTGAACCCTGAGACAGAGAATTCACCTCATTTTCATTATTTTTTTGGCAGGGAAAAAGTCAGCATTTTCTCAGTGAGGACTCACTGAAGCAGAGAGGCAGGGCTAGGTAAAGGAGCATGACAAACACCAGCAGAATTATTAAGAAAAGCCAAAGTGTGTAGTGAGCAAGTGCCTCTTTACTTTAGTGCTTTAACAAATTATCTCTATAAGCCTGGCTTATTCCTAAGATTTTATTTTACTTCAGTTAGTTTAATTCCACACTGACCCCGGGCACAAACTCCACTTGAATAAGGAGACAAGTGTAGGAGAGATTTGGCAGCCCAGTGTTGCAGACTGCTCAGTGAGTAGCGTTGGTTTGTGTGAGTAATGCCATTCCAGTGGGACTCTCTTAAGGTTAGTGAATCCAGAGCCTGTGAGCTACATATAATGGGTGTGTGGCAGATTTTTTGCAATGATGGAGCTTGAAGGATGGGCAATTTGAATTTTGTACTGGGAAAATCTGCAAAGCAAAGGATGGGAGCTTTTGCACAACATTTTCTTCCTACAGCTGCAAACTCGGAGAGTGTTACCAGAACAGACTCCAGAGATAGGGGTGCTGTGTTCAGGTCAATCACCCAAAGGAAGTCCAAGTTCCTTTCCTGTTTTTGCCTACCCTCCTGCAAATAACCTGCAACCTGCTGCAGCACCTATAACACTGGGAACAGCTTTTCTCTGGAGCTCTTGGGCCTTCTGGAAACCTGACATTAATGAAGGGGTCACTGCCCCCATCTATGGAGAAGCTGGTGGGGATGGATCACTGGTAATGGCTCCACAGCACAGAAATCACCCTCCAGCAGTTTGACCCTGGCAGTCAGGGAAGCTCAGGTGTCTTTGGAAACTGTCCCTCAAAGCATGATGCTGGGTAGATGCAAGTCATCCTTGAATCCTCTCCTCCTGCAGATGTGGGGGAGAGGGAGGTCCTCCTACAAAACCAGTGACCCTGACTAGTGTGTTGTCCTCATTCTCCCAATGGCTGCAATGAACATGGCACAGATGTAAATCCATAATATTTTCCTCTCGAAAGCAAAAATATTCTGAAAACACCTCCACTTATGCTGGAAGGGTCCTTGCCAGAGCAACAGGGAAGGATTTCTCCCCCGGGGTGTTTGGCAGGCGCTGCGGCTGCAGCAGCCACAATCCAGTAAGCTGATAGTGCGCTCATGAGTCACTTCTCAAACACAGAACTGGTGAAACAGGCTGCACGAGGGCTCATCAGTGCTCAGGATGTCGTAATTACGATGGCCTGACTTGTTGAAGGGGGGCAAATGCATGATTATTGATAAGGAAATGTCAGTACAGTCTAATTCTCCCAGGGACACATCCACGGCCTATCTGGGGAAGCAAATATGAGCCTTTGATGTCCTTGGCTCATTTACCCTGGTAGCAATTCAGTTCAGCAGGAGCATTTGTGGCTGAGGTGTTCACCTGATTATTTTCTTGTAGCTTTTATCACCTTCTTCCACTTCAGGAAACCAGTTCTCCCCTCTGCTAAATAAATGCTTGAGTGAAGATTTGTGGTAACTGGGAAAATCCCTGATGTTTCACTTTGCTATAATCACAGACTGGTTGGGGTTGGAAGGGATCTCGGGAGAACATCTGTTCCAACCCCTTTGCTCAAGCAGGTTCACCCAGAGCAGGTAACCCCTGCCTGAGGCACACAGGGTTTTGCACAGACCCGGAACAGTTGTTTGTATGAGCTGCCAAGAGTCTCTGCCTGTGCTGTCCCTGCTGCTCAAATTCTGGCTCCAGCAAAGGCCTAAGCAGAGTGTTCTGCACACCCTGTTATTCAGGTTGGGGCACATTCCTGGGAGCAGCACTTACTTACCCTTTCACAGCTCTTGCCTCAGCTGTGGTCTGCTATGGCATTTTCCCCAGTGACGCTCCAGAACAAACTTTTTCTATCATTAACTGCCCAGTTAGATTAAAAGATGGTAAAACAACAGGGTCTGAGTTGGGACAAGAGGAAGGTAGAGACACATGCATGGTATGAGCCTGTTGAGAGCTCATCCCAGCCATGGTGACCCACTGGATGGGTAGGAGTGGTGGCTGTGGAGAACAGCACATGCACTCTGGTGGGAGCAGCCACAGGTGAAGTCATTTGCTGCACTGCAGGTCTGGGTGAATGCACATTACTGCCATTGCACACGCTTTCCATCAGCTCCCATGGATGTCTTCTGCATCCTCCAAGGCTAAGCTGATTTCTGGCAGGTGCTTAGACACAGCTGGTTGGCCTGAGTTGATTCACTACTCAGTGGTGGAGGGTTATGGGACAGAAGGGCTGTGCTGCAGCCCCTCTGTGCACAGCCAGGGCTTAACACAATAGGACAGACAGTCCCTGGAGCAGCCAGCTCACAGCATCAACCCATCACACACCTGTGCTGTCCCTGGATGTGATTCCATGGAGTGACCATTCCTGGAGGTGTTCAAGAAACAACTGGAGTCAGTGCTCTGGTCTGGTTGACAAAAAGTGGTGATGGGCCACCGGTTGGATTCGATGATCTTGGAGGTCTTTTCCAACATAATGATTCTCTGACTCTCTGGTGGTGTCTCATTCCCCAGAAAAGGACTGAGATACATGTTTTCTTCCTAGGTGGGGTAAAAACCTGTGGGTAAAATAGGAAGGATTTCATTGTTTCCTGTGGGGTTTTGAAAAGCCTCCTCTATGAAAGAGGGCCTTGAGTTTAGATTTACAGCAACCTAAGCAATTATAGAGCTGTACCTAACATCTGCAGCTCTCAAAGAATCTCTTGCTTCCATACCCTTGCATGTTGTCTTTTCTGACAGTCACAGGTGTGTGTGCAGCTGTGTGGTTTATTTACTCCTCTTGATTTAGGTGATACTGTTTTCTAAACCAGTGCATCCTCAGGTTGGACTGAATGCCCATGGATTTTTGCTGGATAAGAGGCATGTGCTGCTCAGCACTTTTTTGAAAAGAGGGTCAGCATGGTGTTTGGGCCAATCCCTCATTTTTAGGATATCTATATTTAGCTGTTTTTGTCTCTGGAGACCTCTCTAATTCTGTTTTACATCTGAAGATGCTAATGCACGTGAACTGGGCAAAACAGCAGAGGGAATTATTTCCAGAGACGAGCAGGGTGAGGTTGTGCACAGTTCCCAGTGGACCACCCCATCCTCCTGAGCTTGTGCCTGACTGCAGTACATGCCTGAGGAAGCCTATGCCTTTCTTTGAGCACCTGGAATGTGCTGCCTGGGCTGTGTTTACCCCCCCCCCCGACCCTTCTGGTGGCTCACCAGCCTTGTGGTGGCTTCTGCAGTGTGCAGTCATTCTCTGCAACAGCTCTATGAGGTATGAGTGCCTCATACTCTGTGTGGTATGAGCAGCCTCTTCCCAGTCCTCTAACATCTCTCCTACTCACGGAAAGGAAGGGAGACGGAGCCAAGAAGCATCTCTGTGTCCCCAGGGCACAACAAGGTGGTGGTGCTTGACCTGAGTCCCCAGCTCTGCCAAGAGTGACCAATTGCTCCCAAGTGACAAGCCCTGTCTTTCCATTTTAAGCCTATTTGTAAAAGGAGGGCTCTTTTCATTTTTTTTTCTGTCTTCTTTTGATGCCAATCTCTATTGTTTGAGGAAACTTTTGCTAGGAAACTGGGACTGGGGAAAAGGAAATTCAAAGACAGAGCAGCCAAACCCTTTGCAGGAATCTGCTCTCTTCTGAAGGTTAAAGCTTGTCATTTTTTGATTTACTGGAAATGATTGGTGTTTCCTTTGTTCTGCTTTGTGGTGGCTGCTCTGATAAACCCTGAGGGATACTTTCCTTGGACAGATTTGGAACATTTACAGCAAAAGAAATAAGGAAAGTTAGCCCATGTCCTGTTATTCCGTATTCCATTTCTTGTTAATCAGGGATTTGCCTTGTTTCAGAGGCAGACTCAGGACTCTGTGTGTCTGTAATTGCAGGGGACCTTAAATGGCTGCAGACCCCAAAATACCATCCACTACAGACTGCTATAATGACAGTGCTGCTGGAGGCACTACGGGGTCTGACCTTTTATGTTTTTGAGAGTGACTTCTGGGACTGACACAGCTCAGAGATGAGGGTTGTTTTGGAGACTGATGAGAAGCTTGGTGGCAACCCAGAGCCCTTTCCTTGGAGAGTCCAACCCTGAGTCCTTTCCAGAACCACAGCAGGAGAGAGCTGCAGCTCCAGGCTGAACAGGGCTGTGTGTGGCCCAGAAATATGTGGGGAGATGCTGCAGGTCCAAGTTGGCTGATAAAGCCCCCCTGATTCTAGGAATAAACATATTCTACCAGGCTGGGTGAGGAGGGTAAGTGGAAAGGGACTTGGCCAGCACTTATGCAGAACATGTGCCATGTGAAGTGGTGCTGCTATCAGTTCAGCCTCACTGTTCTTTCCTAAGGTGGAGTCCTCTCACACCTTGGAGAGCTGCTCAGTGAGGTGCCATTCCTCTGGTTGTGCAACAGCAAACTCTGCTTATCCCTGCCAGGGGCTTCCCTGCCTGGAGAAGGCTAGAGGCCCCAACCCACATTCCCACTGAAGCAGTAGGAGACTTTCCCAGTGACTTCAGCGGGCTGCAGCCAGCTTTGTGACACCTCTGTGCCTTGGTTCCTCAGTGTAGAATGCAGTACAACAGCCACCACCTCCTCGGAGTGCTCAGAAGCTGCTTGTATTTTATGAAGCACTGAGATGTGTGGGAAAAATGTGTCACGAACACCCCTCCTGAGAAGGCAGAGCCTGAGCACTTGTGACTGCTGTTCCTGAGCTGCAGGGACAGGCCTTGCAGGAGATGTTACCTGCTGTGGGCAGCTCTGCTTGGAGGCAGGAAGAAGGGGGGGCTATTGCCTTGCTATTTGGGTAGAGCTTAGGCCAATATAATCTTGGAGGGACAGCAGCTGGGCTGATCCCCTTGTCCAGTACTCCCCCACCCCTCTCTATGGCTTAGGGTCCTCTGACTGGCCATGGTGAGGTTTTTTGTGCTGTTCTGGTTGCTGTAGCACAAACACAACCCACTGAGTCTGAGGCAGCTTGAGGAGCCGGCAGCTTGAGGAGCCAGCAGCTGGTCTTGTTACCACCCTCATGCCTTTTCCTTTACCAGCCCTTAAGGCCAAGCTCCAGGGTGATGGCAGTGCCCACCAAACTGCTCCAGATGACCCAGAAACCTTCCCTATTTGAGCTTGTTTTTTTTCAGCTGGCACACATCTGACAGGGAGATAGTGTGAGCAGCTGGAAGGAGATACCCAGCAGCACTGTTCATAAAAGTCCAGATGAAGGATTGAAACACCTGCTAGCACCAGGAAAAATGTTTGCTATGGGACGTTAGAAATTACACCCTGTGGTGCACATGGCTGCTCGCATGCATAATTTCCTCATCATTGCCAGTTAAAAAGGCAGGTGATGGATGGGCTGGTGTAAGCCAAGAGCATAGTGAAGGCAGCAGGCAGACCTTGCCAGGCAGTGGAGATGATGCCTTGCAAACTGTTGTCCTTAATACCAAGAGGTATCACAAGTATTGTGAGACATCACCTCCTTTTCATTGCACAGAGATGTATAAAAGATGCTGCTTCCTCTTTTCTTCACATAAAGCTCTTCAGTAACAAAGTGCACTGCAAGAATGGGTCCTTTCATTCGGGGTAGATGGGTTTTAAAATACACAGAGTGAATTCATGTTCATAGGAAAATCAACAGGTTTTCAGTGGAGTTTATCTCAAAACTCAGTGCAATTCTTACGCTAGTAAAACCCAGACCAAGGAATCTCCCCAGTGAGACGAGCTAGAATAGGTGCATGATGAAGAAAGCTGTCTGCCACAAGCAAGGGACTTGGAGCCACATATCTGCTCGGCAGCATGAAGCTGGCCCAAGGGGAAAAGATGAACTAGCTGGAAGATACAGGGATTGAACGCCTCTCCCATGCTATGTCCATGGACACAACTTTCCTTCAAGAAGCTGCTGGACCTGGTAACTGCAGAGCTGCTGCCACAGCCTCTGAGATCTCTGAGCTGGCCAAGCCACACACAGCCTGGTGCCAGTTCACCTGCATGTACCTCCCCATCCCTTAGCACATCCAGGGGCACCTCTCCTGGATCCGTCCCAGCACATGTGCACACAGCTGAGGTGTCCCGGCATCACCTCATACATCAGCCCAGGAAGCTGTGCCCTGAGTCCATGGCCCTCCCTGGCCAATATCACCAGCCTCCTCGGGAAGCTGTGGCTCACCTCCCTGCTCTGGATGTGCTGCCACTGAAATGGGAAAACCTATAAAAACCTGACAGAAATATTTTATAGATATTGCTTCTTGGGGAGGTCTTGTTTTCCTCATAAGTCTGTGTGAGGTGCTTTGGAAAGCTCTTTTCCAGACCTTGCTGGGCCCTTCTCCTGGAAAAGTCAGCTGCCAGGAGTGCATGTCAGCTTGGGCACATGTTGGCTGCTTTGGAAAAGCCAGGTCACTGTGCTGCCTCTTGCCTGGTGCTGTGATGTGCCAGTGTGGCCCTCATTTGTGAGCATGCAAAGCCTGTGATGAGACTCTGCCTTTTCAAAGGGAAAGGTTGAATGTCAACCCAAAATTCCGGTTCTCTGGCATCACAGAAGAAAGGCTTTAACGTCCTACTAAGTTTTGTAACATCCTCATCATCTGAAATTTCTTTGAGGCCAAGCCCAGCCTGGAGGCGTAATGAATTCAGCGTTCTCCCTCTATTAGACAGCTCTGATTTCTGCGGTTTTGTAAACATCCCCAAAACCACGTGGCGCTGTAGTAGTTGTCTTTCAGCTGCCTATCTCAAAATGCCTCTCAAGGGAAGAGACAAATCCTGTATCCCACTGCAATCCCCAGAGGAAAAGACATAGAAATCCAGACCTTTGATTTGTGTATGGGAAAAAACTGTGACACAGGTTTAGGGTCTTAATTAGCGCAAGCTCAGTCTTGAGTCCTCGCTGCAACACAGCCCTCTGAAGGGGATGCATCCTGAGGAGATGGTCCTCCTGATGGTACCCATGAGGAACCTGAACCTTCAGGCAGGTTCTCTTCTGCACAATCCTGCACAGAGGTGGATGAATGCTCTGCCATCAGAAACTTGCAGCAGAAACTGCAGCAAGATTTAGTAATTGCAGCTATTTCCCTGCTCGTGGTGGTAGGGTTGGAATTAAACGGTCCTTAAGGTCCCTTCCAACCCAAATCATTCTGTGTTTCTGTGGTTCTGTGATTTATTGGAGTCTCTTTAAATTCATGTTACATGACTCAAGGGTTGTTATCTCCAGTCCGAATTGTTGAGTCTCGAGTGGGTGCTTTGGTTTTTTAATAAAAATTTCCCGTCTTTATTTAATAGCTGAGATAGCATGTTTAGGCCAGTATCTCTAAAATTGGCAGCTAAAAAAAAAAACAGTGGAATTTAGGAATTACTGATGCTTTATAGAAGAATTACTGATATTTCTAGAACATGGATATACATTTAATTTGGAGACAACTGTGCAGATGTAGCAGATCTTGGCAATTGTTTTCTCACCTTTTTATTTTGTTAAGAAGAACACATAGAAACTAGAGGGTCATTCATTAGAACGTTCTGCTTTTTTCCTTCTGTGGTCTCCTAACCCTCTCCCAAAGGCACATGGAGATCTCCACCTGTCTGTTCCTGCACATTGAGTGTGCAATACCCGCAGAGTGAATCAGCCAGACCTTCACACCAGTCATTCTGCAGTGTTTGAAGATTATTGATTACAGTGGAACCACCCTTGGGTTTCATGGTCTCTCCACCCAAGCTCCAACACTTTTTCCCCATAATGAGGATGCTGAGGAAAGACTTGGCTGGAGAGTTGCTGGAGCCATGGGCAACATCAGAGGAAAGGGTAGGATTGAAACTTGTCCTATTTCTGCCTTTCTGCCAGGTCTGCAAGGTGAGCAATGTTAAAATGGTGCCCTTAGACTCGAGTGTGTGCAGAAATTTTGATCCTGCTGTCATCCATGTTATGTCCAATGGAGCTACATCTGGTTTTACAGTCCTTCTGAGAGATGAATCAGTTGTTTCTCAGAAGGGTTATTATTGTTACTATGGTTATAGGTGAGCACACAGCCCCAGACATGTACTGTGAATCCCTGCTGAGTTTGGTGCTGGGCTTTAGAGAACAAGACAGGCCCTGCGCCAGAAAGCTGCCTGCCCTTTATGTTCCTGTCAAGGTATAATTTGTTTTTCATTACACATGAACACTTCTACAAATTTCTGCACTTTTTGACAAAAGGTCTAACCCTTGCAGGACTTTTTTTGCCTCTTGCAGGATTTTTTTCAATTAAACCAACTACTACAATTTTTTTCATGGCAGGGGAAGCAGCAACTCTCTAGGCTACCTGCTGCAGAAGAAAAACCAGGCACCATATGTAATGTAACTCTTGCTTGCTCTATCTCAAAAATGCCAAACTCTGGGAGAGAATTCGTCCCACCAAACGCCCACTAAGCACATTTTTTAAATCTGGTTTCTCAGCCTTTCAGGAAAGGAGAAGCAAAATCTAGCTATGTTCTTCTTGCCTGCTGGAACTGGGCCCCGTTTCATGAAATTAAATGGCTAAGGAGGAAAAAAAATATATCCAAGGCAAAGATGCTATTCTCAACAAAGGGAACAGTATATGCAACAGCTTCTGTAGCATTCCTGCAACATGATGTCTTTCCCTGCAGAGTTTCAGTTAGGAATTGATTGTCTAAGCAGAGAATTGCTCGATTCAGAAAGGCTTAAGGCACACTTCATGAACTGTTTGCTAAGAGGATGAATAGATGGGCATGTGTGTATATAAATCTGTAAATCATGTCTTGTTCTGCCCCAAAGAGGACAGCTGAGATTGGATTCTTTGTCACTTGATTTCATGTTCTCAGGGCTAGGGATAAAGGCAGCAGTGTTTCACGCATGGGGTCAGGATTCGATGCTGCAGCTCCGGAAGGACAATCTGTGGAAAAGAGGAGATAGCATTTATTGTGAGAGCTAGAGCTCACAAAGGGAATAACAACACTCATGCTGCTCTGATGGGTTCAAAGTTAAGGGAAAGTTTGGTGAGTGTCTCTCATTTGAGTTCTCTTCTATTCCAATGGGGTTTTTTTCCAAGCAATGCACAGGTTCTTGTTTGAAACCCTGGGTGTTTGATGGCACTGCTGCTATAAGTTGTTGCTGACCATCCCAGTCCCTGCACTACCATGCCCATTGTTGCCTCTTCCTGCCCTTCCGCTCAGGGATGCTCTGCTGTGTTTGTGCTGATTTGGCTGGATTTTTGGTCAGGCTTTGCCCCACTGGTGAGTTTTGGAGTCGGGGGTGCTGATGGTGGGAGTTGGTACCTTAGAGCTGAGAGAGGCGCTGTAGAAGGGTCCTGCAAGCACCTATGCCATGACCAGGAGTCCTCTCGGAGATGCTTTGAGCAGGGAGAGGAGGGTTCAGTAGCCAGTTGCCCTGAGGAACTAGCACATTTTTCCTCCAGAGAGCCCTCCTGCTACCCAAGCCAGTGGCCTTCGTGGAGCACAGGGGTACCAGCAGAAATGACGCTCTGCATGGGGGGAGAGGCCACAGCAGGGGCAAACCTGAAGCCCTCAGCCAAAGACCTGTTTTCTGCCAGCTGGGGCTGTGCCTGGGGTGCATCTCTTCTAGGAAAGTCCCCAGAGAAGAGTTGTTAGACCACACAGCAATCCCTACGATGCCCATATGAGCAAATGTGAACCTCTGGCCAAGAGCAGTGCTGAGGCTGTGGGACATCCTGAGCCTGCTCTTGTGCCAGTTTGGGTTCTATCCACAAATCTCTATGGGCAGTTCTGTGATCCAGGCAAATGCCACGGTGACTCTGTCTCCCTGGGTAAAGCAGGGTGGGATGTGGCTCCTTTGCTGAGCATGGTGTGTGGGCAGTGGGGGCGAGTGGGTGGCACCGGCGTGGGTCTGCAGCGGCGAGGTGGGCACTGATCTCACCGTAACCAGGAGCACCTCTGGAGAGACAGATGAGAGCTTTGACTCATCCCTCGCCTGGTCTGCACTGGGTGCACTGAATGGAATGCAGGAGGTGTGCAGAACAAAAGGCTTTGCTCATTTCTACGTGCATACTCCATCTGCCTCACTGGCCGCTGTGTGCGTTTTTCCTCTGAGATGACGCACTGGGGATGACTGAATACAGTCCCCCGTGTGGTCCAGCTGAGCAGAGGTGCAGGGTTTTGGTGGCTCAGCTCTGCCCCTGGTCCATGAAATGCTCTCCCACAGCCCATCAGTCAATAGCTTTGTGCCTGGATAGCTGGCACTGCAGCATGGGCATCCCCTGGGCATAGAGCTTCTTGCTTATAAATTAACTAAAAGCCATCAAGGGTCAACTCTCTTTTGCTATATTATGCATGAAAAGATTGAGAAGCTCAAGCAAGAAGTGAAAGATGTTTTTTCCTTTATAGTTTTCTGCACTATCCACTATCCTGTGCCCCTTCTTTCTTCTTCATTTCAAGAGAATAACTCCTAAGTAGAAACTTAAGAAGCTGGTCCCATATTTAGAAGGTCACAGAGGTAGTATACATGGGTTTTGTTTTGGTTTGTTTTGGTTTTCCCATGAGCTCCCAAGATGTAAAATATTATCAACTGCTGCATTTAAAAGTGGCCTTTCAGTCATTGTCCTGTCTGGGGAAATCAGTAACAGGTGAGAGAGCTCAAAGCACAGGCAGACGTCCTTCTCTGTTTTTCTCACTCGTCACCTATTCCCCAAAGAGCTCCCAGAGGTCAACCAATTCTGTCTGGCTGCTTTACCTGTTACTTCCTTTACTAGGAAAAAGCTGGTCTTTAGTCAGGCCCAGGAAAGGCTGGTTATCTACCCCAGATTTGCCTTGGCAGCAGCATGCTGCTTTTCAAAGAGCTCAGAAGAAACCCTCCTGCCAGCAAATGTAGGTAGTATTTTTTTCATGTCTTCTGGAGAATTTTCTTTTTCTTTGTGGAGAGGATTTCTCAGTCTCCCAAAATCCATCATGTGGTATTTGTGTTCCATAAAATGTGTCCTCCTTGCCTTGTAGAAATACTGCTCCCTGCTAATCCCATACCAGGGACTGTGGGAATGGTGCTGACAAAGTCAGACTCAGCAAGCTGAAGGGAGTGGGATAGATTTGGAAATGGGTACCAGTTCATCTCCCTGCCCAGTGCCCCTCTGCTAAATATGGGTCAGTTTATATTTAGCAGAAGCAGAGGGAATGGAAATCTTGTGGGGGGGTCAGGAGTAACCGTTGCAGATGTTTCTTAGGCTCTGAGTTTGTTTGTTTGGATCTCCCAAGCACACTCTGATCCCAAACTTTTCCGCTCTGACGAGTGGGACTGGGTAAACTGATTCTGGTTTTTTAGTCCAGCCTGAAGTGGACAAGTGTTCACAGCTCCTGATTCACACGCACTTCCACTTCCTCCTTGGTGGCGGCTCATCACAACATGCATGCTGGGAGTTTCCTCAAGGAGAAAGGAAGATTCCCCAAGGAGAAGGGGAAGGGGAGAGAATTTTTCCAGAGGGTTCTTATTTATCTTGTGCACATCAATGTTTATCAGAAATTATGCTCATTTTCCAAAGAACCCCAGTTTGCAAATCTCTCAGTTTCCCATGGCACTTCCTGTCCATCATGCTTCCGAAAATCATTACCCCAAATTAGCCTGTGATTGGTATCCAGCACCCAGAGACTCTATCCTGGTAGTTTTGACAGTATGTCCCAAGATCAGCCTGTTGCATCAGAAAGAAAGTCCTTCTGGTTTCCTTCCCTTATTAAAATAATAATTTGCACTTATGTAATGTTCTTCAGATCTCCTGGGTGAACATGAGCTGACCCTGCTGCAGGACACAGACGTGTTTCTGCTCTGCAGATGAAGGAAGGAAGGCAGAAGGTCAGACAGCAAAGCAGGAGCAGAGCTCAGACTGTAATTCACAGAACTGCTCTTTCCCTCCTGCTCCAGGCACTGCTGCACGGCACTAGCAGTCCAAATTAAGAGATTATAATGCATAATCCATACTGGTGTGCCAAGAATTCTCTAAATCATATTACACTGTCACATAAAATGATGACTCATTTGGTAACACAGCCCACAACCAGTTCCTTTATGTTAAAATTACGTGGACAAGACTGGATTTAAAAAGAAAAAGGAGAGCTTGTTGTGTGTGTAGTGAATGCTGAGTTATAGATGCTTTAATGGATTTTATTTTGGCTGATGCTGAAGGAGCATTTGTGAGCCTGTTTGTTGACAGTGGTGCTTGGGACCAGAGATGCTGACATTCCACTAACAATAATAGGAACTGCCTCTGTTTGTTTCTAAATTGGAAATTCTTCCTTACATGGGCCCAACCCACCCTCCACCCCCGTCAAAGGAAAGGGCATTCGTCTGGGACTGGCAGATGGAGCATCTGCCAGCAGAGCTGGTTCCTCTGGGCTGCAGGGCCGGCCCTGTGTTTAGTCACTGCCAGAAGCCCCCGTTCCCCCCATGCCTATGGAAAGGGTGGAGAGAAAGCACAGTTTATCTAAAGCAGTTAATATCATGGCAGAACAATCAGCCCAACTACACTCCTCCCAGAAAAAGATGCTTTCACCGAGTCTCCCCATTGATGCCTTTCTTCTCTGTCTTGGCTCTGCTCTCCATGCTTCTCCCTGCATCATCATCATCCTCACTGCCACCTGGGCTTCTGCCCCTCATGATGGCCTTTGCTGCTGTTTGGGGACTGTGTTATTACACTTCCCAAACCCACTTGGGATGTGGCTTTTGCGAGCAACATTGAGCTGTGTTTTGCTGCACTGTGGTTTCACCATTTCCTTTTCGTCTTTCTGCCTGGGCTTTAATTCCTGTGGCTGAGGAACCGGTTGCAAAATCCTTTTTGCCAGGAATGCCCACATGTTCTTCAGCTGAGAGTTGTTCTGGCATCTTGTCAGAGATTGCTTTTCCATACCCTGCATGGCTGGCACATGTCATAGCCACTTGCTGCACTTAGAATAGAGAAGTCTGTCAGGGCAGATGGTCACTGCTTCTTTTGAAGCCACAAAGGGCTTGTTTGACCATGAGACCTGTCCATCTCTGCAGACTTCCATTCCCTGTCTGCTTCAGGTACCATGGGTCACCTCTGGCCCAACACCATCCTGGCCTATATTCCAGAAAATGTGGTTTAATCTCCCCAGCTTTGGGTAAATAAGCCTCACAGCAGCCAAATCTCCAGCAGGCACTGAGGACTTGGATCAGGAAACAGCTTCAATTGCTGCTGTAGTCAAGGCCAGTTCAAGAAGCTCTTTGGAAGATTTTCCTACTGTTGTGCTGGAAGCTTCTGCTTCCCTTCATTTCTTGGAGACAAA
Source organism: Platyrinchus mystaceus (assembly GCA_035041135.1). Lineage (NCBI taxonomy): Eukaryota > Metazoa > Chordata > Aves > Passeriformes > Tyrannidae > Platyrinchus > Platyrinchus mystaceus. The sequence goes on from JAWWLV010000030.1 coordinate 15,870,908, forward strand.
AAAAAAGCAAGAACCAGTTTCTGTGCATGACCTGTGGAGACCCTGTGCATCCTGTGCTAGTGCTGAGAGCAGGGGAGGGAAGTAATTGCTTTCAGCAGTTGGGAGGCGTGGGTGGCAGGATGGCTTTGCGCGGTGCTGGAGGACGCTCCGTACGCGCATCCCTCCTAAACAAATACCTCTTTAAATGTGTATTATGGGGATGCAGGGAACAGCTTCTTTTTTTTTTTTTTCTCCTTACTCCAAGTAGGAGAGAGGCTTATTAGTACTCTCCTTCCATAGGCAAGGTGCGGAGGCTGGGAAGTTGTGAGACAAGTAACATTTGCTTTTATCAGTCAAATCTGCTCTCTCCTGGACAGTCACTTCAGGCAGAAATACGAGGAAAGGAAGCACAAGGTGTCGTCAGAAGAATGGCTACTATAGGGGAAGCACATACTGTTCAGCACAGCTACAGAAATGAACTTGTGTCAGTAGGAAGGAATTATTTCTGTGATGCTGCTTGATGCATCCATGCTGGATAAGTACTTGTTGAAGAAAATGAGTTCCATATCACTGATGTCCATGCCAGAGTAACTGCACTCTGTTGGACATGGTATTTGCATGCTGGAAGAGCCTTTTTCCAGGGTATTTTACAACTGTAGTCTCTGAGAATTCCCAGGGAGCTCCGGCTAAGCAGGGGAGGGAAAGGGAGGTTTCAAGGTGAGATGTGACGGAAGGAAAAAAGGTTTGGATAGTTTCAGAGCTCCAGACAGATGGAGCTAAAAGAGAAATGGATGCTCTAAGTATCCACTCAGATTTAGAGTCACAGAGGAAGGTAAAAAGAAGACCTGAAGGTGCAGGGGTGTGAAATGGGAGTGAGAGCTGACAGCCCCCAGGCTGTGGAGCAACGTTAGACACAGCTCTGGAGGGAAATGTCTGCAAGCAGCAATCTGGTCTTTGGTAAAAGACAGATAAATCTGGGAGATCCACAGGTTTTCAGTGGAGCTCAACTGTGAACAAGATGGAACTGGCCAGTTTGAGAGCAGAGGAGTAATAAAACTGGTGCTTGCTGGAAGGCAGCCAGGAGCAAGAGTGACTCTATGGGCCAGGGAAGGTGCATCCCGCCCTGAGCTGGGGTCAGGGATCAGAGGAGACAGCTCTGCTTAAGTCCAGGAGAGCTCCCTGCCCCAATGGGAAAGACAGACAGATTTTTCAGTGTTTCATCTCACTGTTGCTGAAAGAGCTGAGTCTGTCATTATTTACTGCCATCTGTTAGAGAGAGAGGAATGGCAGCTGCTAACAGTGATACCTTACATCTCATAACGTCTTTCATCCCCCAAAACTCGAGCCCCCAAGGGATTTACAAAGACAATGCAACCAATCTGATGCCATAAGAAGAGTCAGTCCTTGGGCTATTTCAATCAGTTGAAATATAGCTCTTCCTTGTAAGCTATTTGCATCTCTGGAAACATTACATTTATACAAATGTGTTTATAGGACTGCTAACAGGCAGCACAGCCCAAAACCTCTTGTGAGAGGTCTGGCCTGTGCAGGTGCTTATAGGAAGGTTTGTGTCAGATACCTGTCTTTGACAAACCTCAGGTGTAATTCATCACATTTTTGATTCAGAAAGAAATTTGTCTCTCTTTTTCTTATTTTTTTTGGTCCCATATTTGAAAGGCCTGGGTACACAACCATGCACAGTAAGATTTAGAGGTGATTATAGTGAGCTGGGAAGCAGATGTCTGACATCAGTGTAGTACACAATGCCTTCCAGACACTTCTTCCCTTGCACGGTATTATCCTGATCATACTCCACTAATCTCACTGAGATGAATTTGTTGTGGGGGGCACTAGAAAATGCAGAGCTGCAGTACAGTGACTAAATGTGTCCAGTCCTGTGAGTTGGATCCAACACAGCCAGTGTTTTGTGGCTCCTCTGTTTCAGAGCTTTGCTCCAGAGTCGGCTGATGGCCAACAGATGACCTTGTGCATGTTTCCTGGGTTCCTTGTGGCTCAGTTCCATCACTTATGAAATAAGGATAATGTCACTCACCTTGTCTGAAAAATGATTTAAGATCTAGTAATAAAAAATACTAGAAGGGAGCTTAGGTGATATTACTATTTTATATCTGTGAGAATGCAGATACCAAAGAAAATTACACCCGTGTGGAGGTCATTCTGTCCCTTGGTCAAAATGATGGGGAGAGAGGGAAGGGGATTTCTTAAGGAGCAGCCATCTGCCAGGCTTACAGAAGAAATTACTGAAGTGTGTTATCAAGAGTTATCAAAACTTGCTGGAGCGGAAAGAATTTTAAAATGCTAATGAGGTTTCATTTGTGGAGCCTTGGTTGGGCCAGTTGGTTTCCTTTCTGCATTTCTCCAGGCTGACTTTGCACTGTCTTTCAGTTCCGGCTTGGTGTCCAGTTCTGGCTCTCTTGTACTTTCTCAGTGTGGTTTCTAGAGAGGGTGAAATCATCCTCGCTGAACTGTTTCTCATGCGTATCATTTTGCATTGTGTGGAGCAGGTTATTTCAACAAACTCTGAATTTTTACAATGCCAAGAAGTAGGAGCGTTGATTGCATTCCTGGAGGCTGCCTCCATGTCCCAAGGATGTGCATTTCCATTTTATTGTCTTCTATTTTTACCTCGTTTTGGGGAGGAGGAAAGGCTGGAACACCCTTGGGACAGGCAGCGACTGTCTGTGGGCTGGTGTGGCCGCGGTGCGGAAGGAGGGACAGGGGCAGATCCTGGGGAGGTGGCACCCAGCCCACACGTGGCACACACATGAGCTGCCCTGGCAGCCCCTGGGCAGCCGCAGGGATCCAGCTGTGGAGAACCCCTGCTGCTGCCTCCGGCTTTTGAAGGCTCATTTAAGCCCTAAAATAACAACTGCCACTCCCTGCTGAGGGAAAGAAACCGGGATTAGCTGAAGCCTCCCATTCCCCGCTGTCTAGTGAAACAAGGACTTTCCCCTCTATGTAAATAGGGTGACATTGCTGCCCTCCCCTTCTCCCTGAAGGGGAGCTCTGTGCTCCAGCGCTCTCCTCCTGCCCTCTGACAGCTCCTGCCCATGGTTTACAGCTCAGGGCCCCAAAGGCAGTGGGAGAGACATGTGCTAACCCAAGGAGACAGCAGATGGGTGCAAGCGCTTTTAAGAACAGCTGCTGGTGTCTCATTCAATAATCCCATTTTTAACAAATCCATATAATAGCAAAAAATACTGGAAATTAGGTTTTTCTGTCCTCTCTCATCTCCTGAGCCACACTTAACCTGTTCAACATTATCTAGGGATTAAAGGCTTGTTATTTTAGCTTCTCTACAATAGATCAGAGTCTGAACTCTGCCAGGCTATTGAGCCTTGACTGTTCTTTGACTCTCTCCTTCTTTCTAGCTTTTTTTGTGTGTGTGTGTGTCCCAGGACATGTGATAGTCCACAGATGTGACTTCTGCTAAGTGACACAGTGGCTTTTCCCAATCACTATGCACTGTGACATCAGACTGTGTTGGTTGCAGCACGTTTTGTAGCCCTGAGGCTCCCAGTTCTCCAGTCTTAGAACTACGGAAGCTGCCTCAGAGAGGAAAGGCTTGGCAGCATCACTCCTCAGCATCATCACCTCTCGGCAGCATAAGTGTGGCCAGGAGGAGGAAGAAAACCCTTGCTGTTCTCTATGGGGCTATAAACATATTTTTTTGTCTGAGATCAGAAGGGAGAGAAATTGTGAAGCCAATATTATCAATACTGCACTGGAGGCTGTGGGCTGAGGTGTCCTTCGTCACCGTGGCATCGCCGTGCTTCAAACTAATCACGCCTTTGCCAACACAACACTCCTGCTAATTCCCTCAATTCCCAGATGGGGAAGTCGTGTCACTGAGATGCAAAGTGGCTTATCCAAGGTCACCCGTAAGGAAATGAGACGGACGGGGGGAGAGCTCGGGCTTACCAACTCCCAATGCTTCCCACTGCAGCTGGTACCCCTCGGGAAGGTGTTGCTGATGGATAGGTGTGCCCTGAGGGTACCGCTGGATGCTCTCCCTGGTTTTGCTATGAGAGGAAGAAGATTTTTTTTTTTTCCTGAGAGGGAAAAGCAAAAGGTCTGTCCGGGAGTCAGCGAGCGCCCTGGAGAACAGCCGGGCCCCTGTTTGCCCAAACCCCGGCTGGCAGCTGCTCCAACAGATGCCAGCGGGTGTTCGCCGGAGCGCCGCACCCCCTTTACCGCCCCGCGCAGGGCGGGTTCCCGCAGCCCCCCGGGCATCCCGGAGAGGCACCGGGGCAGGGAGGGCAGAAGGGCAGCGGCATCCCGGGCTCGGCCGCGGCTCGGGCGGGGCGGGCGGGGAGGGACCGCGGGGCGGGCCGGGGGCGGGCGCGGAGCGGCGGCGGGAGGCGGGCGCTGTCCATGGACCTGCGGAGCTCCGGGCGGCCCCGGGCTCCGCCGCGCCGCCGAGCGAGCGAGCGATGGGCAACACGGTGCACAAGACCCTGGCAGGTACCGGCGGGGGGCGCGGGGGCTTTGGGGCCGGGGGCGCGTCCTGCCCCGGGGGATGCTGCGGGAGAGCGGGGGGAGCCGAGCCGGGGCGGGCGGGCTGTGCCGAGCCCACGGTCCGAGCCCCCCGCGACCCTGCGGAGCGGCCCCGGCGAAGTCGAAAATTTCAAGGTTTTTTTCAAATATGGTTGTTTTCAATGACCCGCGGCGGGCACCAGGGGTGATGCTGAGCGCGGGGCACGGCTGAGCCCACGGGGGAGCCACGGACGCGGGTGAAGTGGGGCTGATCCCGCAGCTGAAGCGGAGATCCCCAGCCCTTTGGCCGAATCCTCTTAAACGCTTTCTGTTTCGTTTTCCCGTCCTTTTTTCTTTTCTTTTTTTTTTTTTTTATTTTATTTTAATTGAACTTTTTAATGTGGAGAGACCTTAGTTGTTTGGAGTCGCCAGAAGAAAACTGTTTGAAATAAGGTCTGAAATGTTTTTGGGCTGCCCTGGTTTTTGAACTGCCTTTTAGCGAATTCTGCTCTTACACGAGAGATGTACAGATGCTTTTCCTTTGCAAGTTCATAACTGTGGGGCTTTCCCCCCCCCTCAGAGAATCTGTGCATAATAAAAGCAGTTGGTCTCTATAGAATCAAGTGTTGAATTACTGAGCCCTTGCCAGGCTGTATCTTCAGCTAGTTTGCTTTTCTTCTCTTTTCTGCTGTTGCAGAGCTCCTGCATTGCATCCTTTGTACTTTGGGCTCCCATAAATAAAAAGGGTATTATTAAACTTATTTAAAGAAGCAAGAGGACCTATTGAACACATACACATGCATCCCTGCAGTCAGCCAGGGAACTGAATATAGAAATAAAGAGAGGAATAGATTTGCATTTGGATGTGCCATATATTGTCTTTGCAAAGAGAGGGTGCCTGGGACCTTCAGGGCACAAAAGAAAGCTGCTAAGCTTGTGGTTTAGCTATGAACCAGTGATTAGATTTCTAGTTTCATCTTCTCTCATTCTCTGATACATTTAAATGGGACATTAGCTCCTTTCACAATAAGGAAGTTTTCATCTTATTAAATACTTCACCAACTGGCAAATAAAGGCATTGTAAGGAGTGCATGACCTTGGAGAAAATTCATTTTGTGGGTTGGCTTTTCAGCTAGAGGCAACAGCAAAGGGCACATGCTGAAAACCTGTGGGGATAAAAAAAAACCAGGGAAATATCCTTGGGTCAGGAGAGGTTACCTCGGTAGGGCTAGAACTTCCCAAAGAAAAAATATCTGTACCTTCTGGGACGTGGGATCGAGCTGTGAGCTCTGTTCCAGAAGGCTGAGAGTTGTATCAGCCATTCTGCCTAGTGCTAGAACAGTCTCTCCTGAGCAGCCTTCACATGCTCAGCCTTACACACGTGAATTTAAAAAAAGGGATGACATCAGCTGCACCACAGCTCTGTGATTCAGGAGTTCCTCGCGGTGCTTTCAAAAGAACTTCCTAAGAAAGAGGAAAAGTTTGACGGAGAAAAATGAAGGCTGGATTTATGTAGACCTCCCAGCTCAAACGTTTGTTCTAGTGGCCTAGAAAATCTCTGTCCTGTCCTGCCAGGTGGAGACTGTCTGTAAGAATCGCTTCGCTGGGGATAGTCCACTTGCAAACATTTGTCGAATTGCGCAAGGCAAAGCTATGCAGGACACTTGAACGCCTTTGCTGATGTGCTGGACAATGCTGAAAATGTGTCTTTTTCCCAAATTCAGCTGCCTTCAGTTTTTACAGAGTAATGACTGTCAGAAGCAGCTGTTAACCTGTGGCTGCAGAAGAGCTTTTGGATGTTTGCATTTTGGAAGTTTATAAAATGTATTTTGTCGAGTTGGACCCAATTCAGCAATTTTTCACACTGATGTGCTCAGATGAACTGTTTGTCTTTCATTATCCAAATGGCATTACGGAGGGAAGCAGGTTTAGAACTGTTCTTGGAACAGACTTTTTGAAAATGATGAAGTTTTTCTGGAAGACTGAACTGTTGAATGAAATCCTATTTATAAATGCTAGAGCTGTTTAAAATTACTCAAAGATAATCAGTCAGAATTACGTCTTTCATCTTCTTGGTCCAAAAATGCACCTCTTTCTTCACCCTGGCAGACTGAGCAAGGCACCTTCACTCTCATTTTGACTAGCAGAGGAATTGCTCTCCCCTGATCCACAGGCTGAAGTAACTTACTAATAAAAAACAAACAACAAAACCAAACATCCCCAAACTAAAATTTGCTTACTTGTGTTAAATTGATTCACTGCAGAATAATTTTTATTGTTCACCATAAATAGCTTAAGGTGGAAAAAGGATTTTTGTTGTGGTCAAATGTAGAGGGAATATGGAAGGACCTGGCTCCTGGAAAAGCCAAACAATCAACAATTCCGGTTTTATATAGAAATGCTAATTAGTGGAATGCAATTTTAAATCCTATTGAATGCATTTCAGCTCATTTTTATCCCAGAATTTGTTCAAATGTTTTCTGTGCTTGTTGCATCTTTAAATTCTTGCACAGCTTCATCCTCTCTCTCCACATTTCCATGTAATGATACAAGAGCACACGCTATCAGTGCCTGAGAAATTTGTGTTGGGAGCTTGGGAAACTTGTGTTTGCCAGGTATCTGATGGTTAACACACAATGGGTGAAGGCTTTGTCAAATTAACAGCGAGGCTCTTACCAGAGTGGTATTGAAATGAGTAATAGGCTGTGGCTAATGAAAGGCAGCTTCTATATTTGAACGGGTTGAGGAGGCATTTGAATGGAAAAGAGCTGAGATGTGTCAGATACGCTTAACAACGGGCCTGAGGTGGTGGTGGAAATTGCTCTTATTTGGATGACAGCTAAATGATACAGGACACATTGCTCCTGCAGCTGGTCTGACCCCGAGGAGTGAGCACAACCTTCAGGCTCCTCTGTGGCTCCTGGCGCGAGCCCATCGCCGACCCTCCTGCATCTCCAGTGGGAGGATCTTCCACTGCATCTCCAGCACAGTGTGGGAATTTACGCTTGGATGTCGATATTTTCTTGCCTCCCTCCCCTCACCACTCACTGCCCGTTGTTTGAGATTATTTGCGGGCAGGTGGTTAGGCAAGAGTGAATTCTTTATTATTGAGGCACAGTGTTTTCCTGTCTCCTGCAGGTGATAAAGTAGGAGTGCAGCATTGCAGCCGATGGGCAGAACCTGGCCTGGCCTGCAGAGTGGGCTGGGAGGCCGTGTGATGGTGGTGGTGGTGGGTGGGTTGCATAGGGACATATATGGGCTTTATGGCTTTGTGGCTGATGACCTGCAGTGCTCTACACAGGGTTGCTCTGAGTTAACTCACAGATGAGAGAGGCAGCAAGCAGCACACCCCAGCACTGTGGATGGGGCTAATTGTTCCGTGCTAATTGCTGTCCTTGGCAGACATTGTGAACAGGGTTCAGAAAATTGTTAATAGCCGGTGGGGACATGAAGGTGCCGTGAGCTTAGTGGGACTTCAGGACTGGCAGGTTGGGAGAGGTGAAAATTCCTCTGACCCAGCAGAGCCCCTACGTGCAACTATGAGGAGCAGTGTCTGGGAGACTGGGACAGGCAGCAGGTGTCCCTGTGGTGCATGGCAGCTCGTCATGACAGGGTGAAGGTGGACAGCTGCTGGGGCAGTCAGGGCAGGCAGGGCGGGCAGGAGGCACTCACTGGCCAAGGCACAAGTGAAGGACTTTCCATTTGGGATCCAGTTGTTGATCCTGACCCAAATAGGGTCATTGGTATTTAACAAAGCAGCCAAATTCCCTATTTAGAATCTGGCTGGGATCTGATTGCAGTGCTTCTCCCACAGCCTTCCTCACAACTGTGAGGAATACCAAGTATGAGTGGCATTTGTGTCTGGTAAACACAAGGGAGAATGGGGCTTGTTCTGGCAGAAGTGACTTAGTTTCTAGAAATTATTTTGTATTCTTAAGAAAAAGGCTTTTAATAACTAACCCTTTCTCAGCAAGTCAGAAATCCCAATTTTAGACCTTCACCAGACTGATGCTCTCATCTGCCAGGCTTTGAGAAACAGTGATGGTTGTAGGGTCCTGGTTACAGCAGAGCAACAGGAATTTACAGCTTGTGAGTAAAAGATGATGCTTCCATGTATCCCTTTTCAAAAAACTGGTTCACTTCTTTTGTAAGAAATGAGGAGCAAAGACTGTGCAGTGGGAAAAGATAGCTCTGCCTTTTCCAGGGACTAAAATCTCGGCTTCAAGGAGCACTTTTGTTTAGATTTGTTTTCTGGTCCCTCCTCCCCCTTCAGCTGCTAGTGATGAGTTCTTGGTATTGTGAGGAGTTCAGTAAATTGTTTGATTTGGCTCCAGTCTGACTTCAAGAAAACTACAAAATAACACTTCAGGTTGTTCTGGTTTGAGTGCAAAAGGTACCTGTTCAGACCAGTTTTTTGGTTTGGGTTTGGTTCAACTCTGATCAACACTGACTGCAGGTGTTAATCCACTGCTATTCTGCCTGTTTTTCTGCATCTTTTAGGCTGGCAGTTGAAGTTTCTAGAGTCTTGTCACTGATTTTGATGACTCCCTGTGTGACCTTTGAGCAAGTGACTTTGTCACAGTCTTGCTTTGAATGTAAGGAAGGTAGGAAACACTGTTTGGTTCACATGGATATACGAGAGTTAATTAATTATGAAGCATCTTCATGAAGAAGGTCAGAGAAGTGCAAAAAAATAAATTAATTCTTTGCTTCCAGAGTAGCTTTCTGCTTTTCCACTCTTGAAAAGGAAACCTATGAAGCTGCTCAGCCCTTGCTGTGATTTAGAGCTGGAACAGGTTGATCGTATACTGAGGACTATCTTTAACCAGCCTTGCACAGTACATACCCAAAACTGTGCTGCAGCCAACTGGCACAGTTAATTCAGTGCTGCCATTGGTATCTTGGCTGCTGAGACTGGAGACACGACTGTACTCGAATCCAGGAAGGCACCACCTATCAGGACAGCGTTAAATGGAGCTGTGTGTCATGCCCCATGGCCGATGGGCTGTCAGACACACACAGAATGTTGCCAAGTGTGTCATTAAAGCAACAGCTTTTTGTTCTCTCCACTGTCACGCTGGATAATGCTGGGCAGGTGCCCTCTCTTTTACTGCTTATGCTGTAGAGGGGAATTGCTTTTCTCAGTGGTAGGATATCTGGCAACAGCACTTTCCCCCTTTTATTTCTTTAGATAATTGCTGCAGGTCAGGAGGACCTGTGTGTCACCATCTCACCCTCATGTAGCTGCTGAAAATCACACCCCTAAGTCTGTGTGTGTAGGCAAAACCCTTAGAGAGCCCTCACTGCAGGCAAAGGAAATTGCTGCTTCCCAGCACATTATAATTTGACAACCTATGGAAGTGCATAAGTATGTTTAAGGTGTTTAGGCAGTGAAGTTTAAATGTACAGGCATTAATGTTTGCTTGACATGAAAGGGATGAGTCACCTTGAAGCTTATGCTGTGCTTCTCTTCCTGTTCTAGTAAGGATCCTCTTTGCATGTCACATTCAATGGCTTTTCAATTAGGAATGCAAATAAGCACCTCAGTCCTCGTTAGCTCCAGTGGATTTAGCATTCAAGCTCATTGAGTTTTGCAGTTGCACTTTCGGGCAGTCAGTGTCCTGCTGCACAGTTTGCCTTGAAAGGAAACATTTTCTTTCTCATCAGCATCCCACTGTTTACAGAGCCTATCTGTGCAGCTTGGGAGCTAAATTAAGAGCAGGCTTTCCTAAGGTGGAGTGTGCACGTCACCGTGATGGATGTGGTGGGTTCAGGAGAGAAGCAGGGAAGCAAATCTGCTGAACCAGGCCGGGGTGGAGCGAGTGAGAACCCCTCTCTTGCTGGGGCGGCTTCATGTGCTGCAAGATGGGACGAGGCCAGGTGCGATTCCCTGAAACACGTGTCAGATCCCATCTGAGTTTCCTTATGGGCAATGTGTGTGCAATCTCCTCCATCTCTTCTCTTTGTATTTCCATGTATCTTATCTCTTGTGTTGGTCTCCATTTCCCTGCCCGGAGCAGTTTGGCGTCCTGCGCCTGCCGCTGGTTCTTGCTGTGGCAGCCAAACCACGGGGCTGACTCATGACCTGCCCTTCCCTGCTCCTCATGGGCTCCTGAGCCACACTTTTGGGCCTTCCTGGCTTCAAAATACACGGTTCTTCAGACTTACCCAGAGGGCAAAGGTGTGCTCACATACCAGCAAGTGCAGAAAGAGATGGGAGCCCGAAGGGCTGTTGGAAAGGACCTGGCTCCATGTCACATCTTGGGGAAGCTTTTCTTGGGACAGCTGGAGGAAGTTTTGCTGTAGGAGGATTTCCATGCTTTATTCTGTCTTCTCATTTAGGCAGCTTCTGACCCTTGCCCTCGGTGTCACTGATCTGCTGTGTCCTGGAGGGGACAGACCCTGTGCCAGTGGTCCATGTGTCTATTTGGTGGCCCCAGTGCCCTTAGCGTGCAAAGACCTACCACTTCCCTGAAGAGCTCCCCATCCCACCCTGGGATTTGCATGCTTCAAATACAGCAGGACTGCCCAGAAGCATCAGCAGGAGCAGTCCCTTCCCAAGGGTCACTTAGGCAAGATGTGTGCCCATGGGAGGACTTTTTTGGTGGGAAGGAGGTGCTGTTTACTCTAAGTTGTTCCACATCCTGATGACGGCTGTATTTGTTTTCCCTCTGTATGTTAAAAAGCATGAATCATTTGCACTGAGATGTCTGGTTGAAAGTTTTATTTCAGTGTACCTGTGCCAGCTTTTCCCTTCAGACCTGGATGCCCTGTTGTCTCAATTACTGAGTGCTGTAACATTAAATTCCTGGTGTCTGAACAGTTGAAGTGGGGCTTTGGGGAGGAGTGAGGGAGGAGAAAGTGATTTCTTGCTTGTTAATTTATTTTCCCCTCTGTGTCCAGGGAGATATCTTCCTCTGTTTTGTGTAAGCAGGGCTTGCTTTCCACCCAGGAGCTTTCTCGGCTCTTTCAGATATCTGGCAGTGGAGCAGCTCAGAGATTTGTCTCCTCCTGACAGGATCAGACCCCAGTCCTTCCCCTGCTTCTGCAAAACCCTGTCTTTTTTTCCTTTCTGCACCAACAGGACCAGTGTAAAGAAACCAAATCAGAACATAAGAAATGACTTCTTGCTTGCTGCTGGAATTACACAGGAAAATTCTTTAAAGGAAAAAACATTTAACTGCACTTCAAAGCTTCCCAGTGCAGCAGCGAAATCACATTTAGGATTTTTTTAAGAGCTGCTGATGCTTTGAAGGGAGAAAAATGGATGGAGTTGTGTTTATAGCTTATTGGTCAGATAGTTGCACTTAACAGGTTTCATTTTTGAAGTTTTCTTGTTTCTGCTGTGGATATTTACATAATAATAATACTTCTGTCCTTTAGGAATTCTCCTATTTTAACCATTTTCCTGTGGTTGCACTCCTGATGGCATAATGTCTAATGGCTACATGGGAGAAAAGACCACATAAAATCAAAGCTCTGATTTTCATTGCTCGTGTGGCAACACAGAAGACAGGGAAGAAAGACTTTCCTTGAGCAAAAGTTTTCCATCAGGTTTCCAAATGCCAGGGAAAAAAGTTGTTTGATTTTTTGCACTCCTCCATTACTCAAACATTAAATCCTCCCAAGTCCTGCCTTAAGAAGCCAAAGATAAAAGATAGACTATCCCATTTGGCAGCACAAATGAAATAATTTCATTCAAGTTTATCTTTCTTTGCTCAGCGATAACTGGCACTGTGGTAACAGCTTTTCTCAGGCTGTTATCTGGTTTGGTCTCATTGGGACACCGGCTTCTCAGCTTAATGTGTTCTGTAATTTATGGAGTGCAGTTCAAAAGTTATCTCCTTGGTGTGATGCTAAGGTTGAAAGCATAATTCCTAATGAGGGAAAGTTGCTATTGCTTGGGGTCTTAAACTCGACACAGTTGGATAGAGCTTTTTTCTGGCAACAGAAAACACTTGCTGCTTGGGATCTGTCTGTTCTAGTGTCCCAATACTGGCCAAAATTGCTGTTAAGGGGACAGCTAAGAGGCTGCAGTGAATTACAGCTTTGTGGGGAGAAGACAGGACCAGGATCTCTGAGTACATGCACTCCAGAATGCAGCCAGGCAGGTTATCTCCAATGCCAAGCCTTGGTGGAGTACAGTACATTGCAATATTTCTATCACTGGAGGTCTTAAAGAACAAGTTTGTTATTCATCAGCTAGGAATGGAATTAGTAGAGCCCATTATGGATAAAGGTGGGCTAATCCCTGTAGGCTCCTGGCACAGCAGTGTGTCCTGGAGAAACACCTCTTTTAGGGGCTGTTCCGTGGCAGTCCTTTCCTCAGGACACCATCAAAAACTCTTGATTACTTTGTCCTGCAAAGTGAAAGGGTTTCTAAATATGAAAGCTGAAATAATTTAATAACTGGCTGTTGCTTCACTTGTAGTGATAAAGAGCGTGTTCCACGCACGTGGAAGGCTTGCAGATATTTCAGTGTGCCAGGCATTTTGGTTGATCTCTCCTGGAAAGGAGATGTCCTCTGCAGAGTTCAAGTCAGATCTTCTCACTGGCATCTGATTTGAGTCTTAGATAGCAATTACTGGGTGATTTGGCAGCAGCAGAACAGCACCACTTGTGCTGCTGATGTGATCAAAGGGAGAGGGTGAGAAAGACAGATGCTTCGCAAGGCAGAATTTCAAGGAAATCCATCTCAGTTAAAGTTCATAAAAACCCATCTCAGCCAACAGACCCTTTAGTGTGTCTTTAAATATCCCAGCCTTGAACAGCAGTCTGGGTCATGCCTGGGGATTGCTGTTATCCAGGGATATTATGAGAGATAGGAAGAGACAGTGCAATATGCAACCACAGACACACAAAGAACAAATGCTGTTAAGTATCAAAAATCAATCTCCTGAGCCTGAGTGTCATTTCACAAAATGTCTGAGTGGCTCAGGGCAGACTTTGTCTGGTTGCAGGTTGCTTTGCCCATCAGTAGCATGAGTTGTGCTGGGCTGAGGGTGCTGACTTTATATGGACTGACCAACAGCTGCCACCAATGCAGAAAAACTCCTCTCTCTTGGTCTTCGTCAAAGGTTGGACTCAATGATCTTTGAGGTCTTTTCCAGCCTAAATGATTCTGGGATTCTGTCTTGTGGATTCCAGAGATCTGACAACAAGTGCTTTATGTAAGACCTTTCATATCCATGGAATTGTGCGGGAAGGGAGATTTTCTGAAATAAGAATGCCTTCTTCCAAATTAGCTTATCCTGCTGCTGACGTCATCCGCTTTGAAAAGGGATGTGAGCATGCCAAATACCAGTGTCTGCACAGAGATACTGGCAATAATGAATCTGCTGTCCGTTTGCACCCTGCCTGCTTCCAGAAGAACTTTCATGTCTAGACAAAGGATGCAGCTCACCTGCAAAGCTCAGCTATCCCCTCTGTTTGTTTTGATATTGCATAGTAATTAAGAGATGAATTTATATTTAAGGGTTCCAAGAAATGCCTCTGCAACCCCAATGTTTATGTAAGAGAGAAAGAGAAATTCATAATTTATTGAATTTGTGTGTGTTCTGCTGGGATTATTCATTGGAGGAATGTACTAAGTGATTTTTTTGTATCCTAGTAACCAACTGTGGTTGCTTTTCGATGAATAATCTTTATAGTTTAACTTGACCAGTCAAATCTAGAAGGGAAAACTCAAGTAAATTAAATTTATCAAGGCAAGTAATTACAAGGCACAGATAGCTTTTTGCAGGTGAGAGAGAACAAATTTTTTTCTCCCTCATTTAACTACATAATAATCAGATTGACAGATGCTGTCTGGAGAGCCTGATTTTACCAAGCAGAACAATAGTGGAAGTTTGACTCGTTACGAACTAAACTTCAAAGCTTGATTTGTTTAATATTCATAATTAATGAATTGGTTAAAACAGTCCTTTTTCCTCCCTCAATGTGATGATTTCCAGCACTTCCTAATAGCAGTGCAGATTATTTCCCTTCATTTAATGCCAGGGTGGGGGTCTCAAGACCCACAGCTCAGGGTTCTCAGCTCTGCCACAGATTCATCTGCCTTACAAGGACACTGATGATCAGTTAATAAAATTCTCTGTGAAGATGTTTCTCCCTGAAATTCCAGACCTAAGTGGAACAGCCGGAGTTTATCACTTAATAGGAGTGTTCACATTTTTCTTCTTTAAAATTTATTTTGATTCAAAATTAACCCCTTTTCAAAATTGTGTGTCAAGGGATCATGTTTCCTTCAAAATGCCTCTTGGCCTTGGAAATATTAAAAGATGGTTTCAGAAGCAAAACAAAAATAAAAATTGGCTTCCCAGCTCCCTGGATAGGTTCCTTGTTTCTCCCACCCTCTCTGAGCACTCAGCTGGCCATCTCCAAGCAGAGGGCAGAGGTACATTCCTCCCAGAGAGGTCAAAACTGCTTCTCATTTTAAACCAAACTATTTTCAAACCAACTTTTTGTATGCATTCCTATTTAGTAAATGTTTATACACCAGTGTGAATTAACTACACTCCTATAAATACCAAAGTCTATGGTCACACTGGTAGAATCAATCTCCAAACCACATCAAGCAGCCCTTAGCTGCTTGCTCAGATTTTCCTTTGAGATGAGATTAATGGTATGACCTCATTAGACAGTCCCAGAAGGAGGGAGAAGCCTTCCCTGTGTGCCTCTGGATCTTGACCATATTTTCTCCCTCCCTGATTTGCTCCCTGTTCCATGTATCCTGAACAGAGCCCTGCATCGAGCATTCCTTGTTTCCTTTTTTTCCATGGACTAAAGGTGATGGGTAGAAATGTTGGGTAGGTCAGTGCTATGTTCCTGTGCTTAACATTCCTGTATTTCCCTTCTCTGTGCCTATTCCTGCCCTGAGCCAGGGCATCACTGTGGAGTGGTTGCTGTTGTGCCTCTCCAGCTGTCATTCATCACCGCAGGCTCACCACTCAGATCTCTGCCCTACCCAGTGAACGCTCTTCCAAAGCTCTCCCTTTTTCATGATCTATTTCCCTGGGGCTAACAGCGGTACTGGGAGCACTGGTTGTGACTTGTTTCTCTCTGTGGCAATGGAAGAGTAGCTGAAGGGAGTGATGCTGCCTTGTAGCTTCTGCTGCCTTGGAGGGCTGTGGGGTTTGGAAACGCTCTTTCTCCAGGGAAGTGACCGTTGTTGGGAGAGTTGTTTGGGTGGAGCTTGGTTGGTGATGGAGGGGTTGGGGTCAACCCCTTCTCCCAGGTAACCAGTGACAGGATGAGAGGAAATGGCCTCAAGCTGTACCAGGGGAGGTTTGAGAATTTCTTCATGGAAATGGTTGTCAGGCATTGGAAGGGGCTGCCCAGGCAGGTGGTGGAGTCACCATGCCTGGAGGTGTTCAGGGAACGACTGGATGTCGCACTCAGTGCTCTGGTCTAGTTGACAAGGTGGTGATTGGTCACAGGTTGGACTTGCTGATCTTGGAGGTCTTTTTGAACCTAAAGGATTCTGTGATCCTGTGGTCAGACATGTACCAGAGGCCAGGCTCACTTTGCTGTGGCACACACAGCATGTCCTCCATGGATTCGAGCCGATGGACGGAGCTGTGCCAGGATGGACATTGGCCACTGCCATTCAGATGATTTTCAGCTTTATTTTTAGACATCCTGAGTGCAGTTCCCTTCAGCTAAAGCCAGTTCCTCGATGTGCTGGCAGACGAGAGGCCGGGTGACACCCGTAGCACCCAGTGTCTGATGGATTTGGGACTGAGGGAAAGCCCCAGTGTGGGTCCCTTTTGAGGACTTCAGGTTTTGGCATCCCTTCTTTCAGCATGTTTCCGGCTCAGAAGTCCCAGGGAGATGATGCAAGTGGAAGAGACTTGGTGCCATCTATTTCGGAGAAGCGGAGGGACAACGTGTAGTTGTGCTGCTGCTGCCAGTGTTTTATTGTGGCCAAAACCGCAGAAGCTCTAAGCTGTCAACACGTAATTGTTTGTTTGGTAGTAAAATTTTGTTCTACCAAAAAAAAAAAACAAAAAAAAAACAAAACAAAACAAAACAAAAAAACAAAACCAAAAAACCACCCAAAGAGAAACAAATTCTCCCCACAGTTTTTCAGATGTGATTTATAGGTGTGTTTTTCCAAGTAAATCCAAACAAGGCCAGCGGGTGACTCTGAATTAGTTTGATTCTGTTAATTGAAACAAAAGCCATCTGGGTGGAAATGGGAGGGTTTAGGCAGCTGTTTATATTTTTTTGTGTGGGATTTCTAAAATGTCCAATTCCGTAGTTACTAAGGAGTGTGTCGTGTGACAGTACAGTGGGGGTTATAGGTGTAAATGAATACAACCCCCCCAAAAAAATACAGCTATAATAATAGCAGCAACATGCAGCTCTGCAGTGAACTGTTGAGAAGGTATTGACTAAGTGTGATGTGTTGAAAAATGGTCCGAGCTCCACCTTAAAAAGGTGAGAAAACAGGGTGTAAACCAGCACTTGATACCTGGACAATTGCAGTGCTGTTTGCTCTATAATTCATACCTTTACCCCATCTCTTGGGAGTGATTCTTTCCTCTGGAGGAGGGAGCATGAAAAGGCTTTGGACATTTTCTGGCTAAAAAAAGTGGGCATTTATCTTCAACAAGGCATGGAATTGTCTCTTATCTCCAGACTTCTTTGTTACACCTGCCTTTATCATCTCTTGGCTGTGGTGCCACAAAGGGAGAAGAATGTTGATACTGACTTAGGTGTGCTAGGATCAAATCCCACTGGAATTAAGATTGACATGAAGGCTTAAAAGTAAACCTCTCTTGCTCAAATCCTTTTTGTGTTGAAAGAATTGAAGACAATCTGAGATGAAGGAAGGGGGCTGAGGTCTTGGTGTGTCCAGTAATGGTATGACTGTATTTCCTTTAGTTTGGATAGTTTAATGTCTTGAAGTGGGTCTCATTAAGTCCTGCAAATATCATGGAATAGGATCCCATGGCTTAGCCATGCAGCAGCCAGGTGTTGCACAACCACCTGCCTCTCAGATTGGCCTCACAGCTCAGCAGAAAACTGTGCTTTTAAAAAAATTTCAACTAAGGAATAAAAGGATGCATCTTCTTTTAGTTAAATGTTTTCCTATGTTTCTGGACCAGAACTCTACTTTTCTTTTTTTTTTCCTATTAAAATTTTTTGGATTTGTTTCTGAAGATGTCCTGTATTTAGAAAAAAACTGTAGCTTGTTTGTCTGAACATTAACTAAAACAGCCAACAAAAAAATGTGATAATGTTGTACAGGTTGGAATGTACATGAGTTGAGTGAAGTCATCAGCTCTTCAGATGACTTGGAAGGAGAGTTTGGCCAGTGTTAAATTTATTTGAAATCTCCCTGCTGGGACAGTGTTGGCCTGAGGCACCAGCCCACCAGTGCAGGCTGGGGTCAGCCCTTTGCAGTTACCTGAAATGCATTAGAGCTCCCAGTCCCACCAGTCTCACTGGTTTCCACCACCAGTCCCTTTGTGCTTGGCCATGCCTCCAGGGAAACAAGCCTGGCACACTGGAAGAGCTGTACTTTCCCCCTGATTTAATTATAACCAGTTATTACCATCCCTTTGCCCTGTTTTGGATTCTTTACATATTGTTTTGGAAAAGCTTAGTGGAATCGCAGCCTTTGTATATATAAAATATAGGATGATTGAAGACCTGGCCACTTCTTTATTTAGCTTCCTCAGCCATGCGTTCCTCCCAAAGCATTTTCCTCTCTTGCTGCCAGATCACTGTTTAAATTGTGTGTAAATATAAAAGGAACTGTGGATACAGTTTAAAAATGCTGCACCACGTTGGAAGCAGGGCTTACTGGGAAGAAGACCTTCCTAGAGGCTTTTTCCCCCCTTTTCCTGTGGTTTTGTGGCTCCCTTAGGACAGATCAAAAGCCCTGTATGGGTGCCACTGTTAAGTCTAATGGCTCTCTGGTTATCTATCCCTGTTTGGACTGAAATAGCTCTACTGTTTTTTTCTTTTAAACTGAATTCTTTTCTGTGCTTGGAGTATTAGAGAAGTTGTAATTAGGAGGAGAAAAAAAGAGACCCTTAGAACCACTATGAAAGAAGGAGATACAGACAAAAGAGGCTTCTGTAAAAATTATGAAGAAAAGAAAAATAGCAGGTTTGTTCCTTTTATCATAAGATTTTCTTAGAAAAAGTTGAAGGAAGGAGTGAATGGCTGGGCTCTACTTTCTGCATTTGCAGCATCGCTCTGAGTGCTGATCTTGCCCTTCACAGAATCACAGGCTGCTTTGGGTTGGAAGGGACCTTAAAGCTCATCTTGTTCCACCCCCCTGCCATGCACAAGGACACTTTCCACTAGACCAGACTGCTCAGAGCTCCATCATCTGCAGCTTTTCTTCCTCTGTGGTCCTGGAGCTGGACAATTCGTGTGCTTAGGGGAAAGTTTTCACGTGTTTTTAGTGAGTGTGGAAATCACACTGTGCTCGTAACGCCCTCAGCTCAAGCATCACACACCCCACCCGAGTCACCCACGGTACATGCACAGACTGGGGAGGGCTCTGACAGCACATCTTATGTACTGGCCTTTCTCCAAACATGCTTTTTGGAGGTGGGAAAGGCGTAAGTGTAAATTGTTTACAGCCCGAATCCCGAGGGATGAAGATAACGTAAACACTGGCTTTTTGGGGGGTTTCGGAGAACAATGCATCGAAAGTGAAGCTAAATTACCACTATTACTCTTCAAATCTTTTTTTCTCCCTGTGTCACAAGCTGCCCTCGTGGTGCAGTGCCGTGACGCTGTCTGTCTGTACGGGATGGGTGGGTTTCCTGCATCAGAGAGACAACAAAATTATTTCCCTCTTTTTTGTTCCTGTCTGTGCTGGAAGCAACACATTGATGGGCTGTGGGAAGGATGTGCCAAGCTCCAGCACTCTTTCCATGAGCACTGTGTTGAAACCACGGGATGGAATAAAATTCCAGCTCTGGGGATATTAAAAGGGAATGCATGTCATTCTTCAATTTCATTAAAAGCCATTAACATTGGAATGACATGGTCACTATTTATAAATCCCCGGTGCAGATGACTTGGTACAGCTGGTCTGAAGAAAAGGCTCAATGGAAACAGGGAGTCTGTTTGCATTAATGGTTGTTACGTGCTGCCCTGGCAGCAGGAGGAGAGGGTGAGGGCATGGACCATTTCAATGTCAGTGATTATGCCACGCACAAGTTCTTGTAACTCTTCAACAAATCCCAGTTGTGATTGGAAAATGAAAACACTGGTTCAGAGCAGTGCTTTTGAAACATAACATGTTGCTCTGAAAACCAGTTCTGAGCTGTTTGTACTGTCTATAGGGGAAAAATTGTCTTGAAAGTGAAGAATGAATGGAAAGGAACTGGGGGCAAGGAGACCAAGTCTTTTTTTTTTTTTTTAATTTGTGAAAAATAACCAAAGATCTTTGCTGTGCAGAGGGATTAATCAGGAACATGAGATGGGTCTTCTGCAGACCCAACGACAGGGTCTGTCCCCACCTCAAAGCAAGAGCCATGTGGTGGCCTTGAGGGACCATCAGCACTTAGGAATACAGCAGGTTTTTGGCATCTCTTGGGTCGCTCTTAGGCTGTGTCTGCAGTCCTTACTGCAGCAGTGAATGCCTGGAGCAGGGAGGAAGGGAAAGGGATCTCTGAGACAGATCCCACTGTCACTATATTCTATAAAATTAAAATATCTCTGTCTGTCTTGTTGCTGTGAAAATCCATATTTGAGCCATTCTGTACAACACTGAAACCACTGAAGACAGAGTCCTTCTCCTCTAATGACTGTAGGTGCTGTCATTAGAGAAAAAGGTGCCCTGACACTTGTGCCATGAGGCTCTCTTTGGTCAGGCTGTGGAGAAAGGGAATGCACAAAGAATGTGGTGTGTGACAGAACAGCAAAGCCACTGTTGAGGTCCTTGGCTATTGACCTCCTAAGCTGGGCTTAAATTGCAGTGAGCACAGCGCACTTGATTTAACCAAATTGATGCATCAGAAGTTGGCATTGGGTTTCAGACCTCCCCAGAGTAACAGCCATTGAGAAAAATCGTTGAGCATTGTCAATCCATGGAACTTGGACCCCATTTCTGCATGAATTCAGTAAACCTAAGCAGAACGCAGTCACCCCAGAGAACATGAGGGGTTTTGTCCACATCTCTGCTCCTCTCCTCCCATCTTTAGGTCTGCGGCTGTGTTCATTCCTCCAGACCAGTCTTTCCAGCCTGAAGTGTTGCATCTTTTAATGCTCTATATGTTATGGTGCTCGTCTGTTCTAGAAAACAATAATAAATCACAAAAATAAATATTCTAATCACTGACTGACAAGCTGAGCATTTAGATTTGGAAAATATTTAATCTTCCAACCTAGCAGTCCTCAGAAACCATTTGTGCAGTTGCTTTAAAAGACATCAGCTGCTCCCTTCTCATTACTCTTGATCACCTCCCAGAACTGTGCAACAGACTCTGAGCTTAGGGCTAGAAGATAAAGTGAGCTGAGCAGCCCTCTGCTCTCCTCAAGTTAAACTTCACTTTCTAAAGGAGGTAACAATTTTGCAAAACCATAATACATCAAGTAAGGGGCATGGGTTTGCTCTCACGGTGTATGAACCCTTACGCATATGCAGCATATTACTGAGAACATAGTCCAAAAATTCCCAATAAGAGCTATAGGGAGAGTGGCTGACTGATTATTTTTGACAAGATGTTTTTATCTTTAGCCAGTAGCCAAAAATTTCATCTAGTTCTGCATCCCATACTTGATGACTTTCAAATCCATGACATCTTCCAAAGCTCTTTGGCTCATGAGCGTGGCCTTTGGACTGACACGAGCCAGTGGACTTGGGTGTCGAGCCCGTATAACAGATTACAATAAGCTGTGCCATTTCCAAGGCTCCTCATCTGTCATGCAGCTGCTTTCATTGCTTGCACTGAAAGACTTAAGCGAGGATTATGGCATGAACCCTGCCTTTTCTCCATCCCGCTCACTCTCACTCTGTCTCTCATTAACCAACTCTAAGAATTTGTTACTAGAGTTGCAGACTCATTGACCCAGATTCGCTAATAATACGGGGAAGAGGAGATTTTTTTCCCATGCTTAATCGCTGGCTTCTGTGTATACTTAGTGCTATTTATATGCAGGAGAACTAAAAGCCTGTAATAAAGATGGGGCCAACTTTGCAGCAAAATTCCTGCATGCTGACAGTGAGAGGCACAACAGGAGAGAGACAGGGAAACAGGGAGATGGAGGCAAGCGTGGGTGGTCGTACCTTTACTTGCAGGCTCAGCAGTAGGTTTTTTGATAGCAGACCCTGCTCTACAGCCTGATCCACCAGACCACATTGGTTTAGCTCAGGGCTCCCCACTTTGCTCTGAAAATGCCTCATCGTTGAAGTCATGCACTGGGCTTTCTTTGTGTCACATTTGATTTCCTTCACCACCAAAAGCGAAGTCAAGCAGAAGGTTTGAAGTGGGCTGGGAGAGTATTCCTGCCTGATCTGGGAGAGTGCTGGCTCTCCTCAGTCTTTGGGGCTCTGTGATCACTTCTAGGTCGTGGAGGATTTGCCATCAGCACTTTCCATCCTTGGAGCAGAACTTCTGTCATGTTTTATTTTCTGCTTGGAGCCAGCTGGTGGTTTCTGGGAGGGAGACATCAGTGTTTCAGCTGCACTTGCCATCTTTTGGCTCTGATGCTGTTGTCATGAAGAGATGTTCAGATAACCAGGAGAGCTAAGGCTTGGCATTGGCTTTCCTGTCAAGGCAAACGTTCTTTTCCAGGATGTGGTTGAACTTTGATATGAGCCCCCCACTGCAAGGAAGGAGCTAAAGTTAAAGGAGCTCCAGCAATGTAAGAGCTCGTTTCCTGAGGAGATGGTGGGAGAAAGGAGATGGAGCAGCCTGGAGTTGCTGGAGTTGCCTGTGTTTGCTGGTTTGAGAAAAAGGATCAGAACAAAAGGATTTGTCAAAATGCTGTTGGGCAAATACCTCTCTGTTTTCGTGGAGGAACACCTAGAAGCCAAGAGTAAATGTGTCATTAGCCTCTGCCTAGAAAAAAAATTGATTTTAATATTTTTTTTTAAAATTCCCTGTAAAATGTTTGGTCTCAAGCATTAGCCGCAGAGCAAAAGGGTTTTCTTGTGAAGACAGGCAAAACTTGATTTTTGCAAGCTAAAATCAATCCTTGTTCCCAGCCAGGGATTTTTCTGAACTGTTCTGCAGTGAAAAATTATATATACCCATTAGATATTTGCATCAAGAGTCACCTCAGTCCCACAACACACCTTCTTCTAATGAAAAAACAACTTCTGTCTTTCCTCCTCCCCTCCTTCACAAATGTTTCTTCAAAAATGTCACATTTCCTGTAATTCATAACAGGCTCTTCAGTGTCCCTCAACACCTCAATTTCTGTATCATTCTATTGCAAGTGAACCATATTTTAACTCCCTGGAACTTTGTTTCAGGTTAGAGGACCAGGCAGGGAGACCTTCCATCAAAGCAGGGCTCTGGACTAGTCATGCAAACCACAGGAATTTACATGGGGGATATTTATTAATTGTTGAGTTTTCCAGCGTTTGAGCCAGCAGGACATTCAGGAATGAGGCCAGTTTTTTTTTTGTAACAGCCTTATAGTGGATTTAGTAGCCTAACTTTACAAATTCACACTGGTGACCGTGGAATAGGCGACACCAGTGCTTCCCACAGAGCTCCCCAACACCTTTTCTGTATTTAAAAAGAAAAAATGTCTAGGCAGTGCACTAAATTTTTATGTGAATAGATTTTTATCTCCTGGTCTCAGGAGATAAGATCTCATTGGAGCAGAATCCTGTCTCACGATACTGTTAATGTTTGTTATCTGCAGCAACAGCCCAACCTGCCTCTCCCAGCCTTCCAGTGTCCGCCCGCATCGTCTCTGGCAGTCGAGATGCTGTGGGACAAGTGTGGTGAGGGCCATGCTTTCACTGGAGCACACTGGGATTGACTTCAGTCCCTGAGGGCTGTTTCTACAAGCTCGCAGTCATGCAGTGAACTTGGCCTTCTTGTCCCCACCTGTTGGGATTTTCGTGTCACAAAGGAAAAGCCACCTGCCCTCTCTCTCCAGACACTTGTTTAATGTTCAACAGGGGTGTTGCAGCAGCACTGACCCAACTATCTACTGCAATAGGAAAAAGTTCTCATGTTACAGATAAAGCAGCTGCCATAAAGATAAGATGTGGGTGTGTTCGGTGGATTCCCTTTCACCTGTGCAGTGAGGCTTGATAGACAGATTTTGGGCGACACGCTGCTGCCTCTCAGCCTCTGAGCTTTTCAGCCTCTCCTCTGAACCTCTCAGCCTTTCTCTGAACAGCACAAGGAAACCACACTTCTTCAGCCTGCTGATGAGCTGAATCTGCTGCGAGCTGAGTGATGGTCCCAGTAATTTCTGTTCCCTTGCTGTACCCAGGACACATCCCCATTTTGCACCAAACTGCCCCTTGTGATCCTGTGCAGCTCTTGTCATGGATTTACTTGGAGGAGGTCCTCAGGAAAGGGCTATGGGGCACAGGGAATGTCTTTTAATGCAGACCAGGGATTTATTGGGGAGGCAGTGCTCTCCTCCTCCTCCTCCTCCTCCTCCTCCTCCTCCTCCTGTCAGGCTGCCCTCACTGTGACTGCTGTAGCTCTGGTCTCCTTGAATGTTATTCCCTTCTCCCTCAATTCAGGGGTATTATTCCTGCCTGACTTGTCCAGGCAAGTGAAGACAGGATCGATCTGGCTTAAGGTCACTCGCCAGCTGAGCAGCCTCCTCCATCCCACAGCCTGGAGAGCACCAGCCTCGGAGAGGGCTCTTGTGCTGAATTTTGTCTGCTGCTGTCAGTGGGATTACAGTGCTGCTGCAAACCTGATGCTGTGAACAAATGGGTGAAAAAAATGTTTATTTTTAGAACTGGAACCATGATAAATATGTGGAATTTGTCCAGGGTCTGCCTGCTGTACCTTTTTGAAATGCAAAGTGCATGTCTGTTAAAATACCTCTCCAAAGGTCAGCATAACCTCTGAAATGAATGCGCTGCCCTTTTGGAAAGCAGGTGAAGCTTCAGATGTGCAGTTGAGAGCATGGGGCCCCATAATAACCCAAATCTGTTTCAGTGTTGTCTGACACCATAAGGATGTAGATGGAAATGCTGCCTTGCCAAAAGGGTTTCTTCTGCACATTACAGTGAGGAGCCTTAGACCATTCTTCATCCTTCACTTCAGCTTTATCTTCCATTTTCCTGCCTTAATTTGTATGTGCTGAAGTCTCTCTTGTGTGTTTAAGTGAGCATCATGCTTGCAGTTAGTGAGACTAGGGATGAAAAATGGAAAACTCTGGAATAAAAATAAGGAAAATGTTGCATAGAATCTCAAGACATCCCTCAGGGGACTCAGTTGGTCCCATGTGATGTTGTAGCCAGCCTGCCGACATGCTTACAGGGCTCAGGGATTGAAGTGTTTGAGAACCTTGTATTTTTTAATCCATTTAACTTCCTGTGGGGTGGAGGAATAGTGTTACTCTCTTTCAGACAGGGAATTGAGGCAGAAAGAGAAGAGATTACTTGCTCAAAGCATTGTAGGAATCTCACAGCTGAAAAAAAGAGTTGGCATAGCTCTTTGCTGCCTGTCAGGCACCCTTGGGTAGGGTGGCACTTCTGCCATGAGCTTGGCTGTCGTTATCCCACCGACCGGCTTTTGGGTAGGGAAGCAGAGGCAGGAGAGGAGAGGATTTGGAGGAATAGCAGAGGGACTGAAATGTGATCCAAACTATGGAAGTTGAGCTGCAAATTAGGGCAATTCAAAGGCACAAACATCCTGTTGAGCTTGCCTAGTCCCCGTCGATACGTAATGAGTAAAGCACATGCCCCAGCTCAGCTTCAGGCGTGTTTCAGTGGGAAAACTCTGCCTCCCCTGCCTCGGGTTATGTCAGGCTTTATTCCTGGTGGCAACCGGCAGGTGTTCGTGTGAGGAGGGGACGATGTTATAAATAAATTATCCATTCATTTCCTTATGGGGACTTTCCTATTGTTTAGTCACAATATGCTTTCCTGTTTTTAAAAAAACAAACAAAGAGTGCCAGACCGTGGCCCCAAGTTCCTCTCTGGCAGGATGGACCCAAAGCCGCGTTTGAAGTGGGTGCCTGTGTCATTGCTCTTCTGTCACTTGTGCTGCTGGCACTGTCACTGCCACCTCAGTCCTCTGTGCCTTCCAAAAGTGGTATGAGAAGAACCTGCCCAGGAGCCTTGCTGGAGGAATCGCATCCTGCCGTGCTCTGTCTTTACTCCTGTCTTTTCTCCTGCAGGTCGATGTGGGAGGAAGGCTGGTCCTGCACTGGGAGTGGAAAGAAGGGTATTCTTGGGATAGTGGAGAGGAGAACAAAAGCTCTCTTCCCTCCTTCTGCCTCCTGCCAACACAGGGACATTGAGGCCAGGGCATTTGCTTTCAGAGGGGGGTTGTTTTTAACCATTTTGGAAAAAAAAGCAGTTCAGTGGGTTATGAAATGAGAGATTCTCTGTCCAGGGAGGCTGTTGCCCAGCCAGGTGGGGTGTGATGTGAAAGGGCAACACTGAGCCCACTTGATCCTGCAGTTGCCTCTTGAAGTCTTTCCGGGCAGCACGTGGCTCTGCTGAACCCACATCCCAGTGGAACAGCACAAAGGCTCTGTGAATCCACATGGAAAAGGGGGAGACAGTGTGGGGAATCAAGGCTAGGAGAGGGTTCATCCCTCTCTGCTGAGGGTCATTCACCAGGCACTGTGTGCTGGCTGGGTTCATGCCATGCTGCCTGTCCCTGCTAAGGAACCCCCAAACCACACTTTCTTTGCAGCAGCCTTGCCTGCTGGGAACACTCAGGCACATGGAGCAGCACCCACATGAGCTGGGTGGGTCTGTGATGAGAGCTGCCACTTCTGCATTTTAACTCTTCAGGAGGCAAGAAATGAGATTTCTCCTGGGAATACAAAAAGAAATGCCCCCACCTCCTACAAGCATGACCAAGGCTGACCCTAAATACCCTGGGAATCCTGTCCTGCACTGGGATAATCCAGGAGGATGCACCTGGCCTGCAGTGCTGCTGGGAACAGAGGTGCTGTGCCAGTCAGGGACAGTGCCCTTGGGGATTTAACATCAGGGGGCTGGGGTGGGGGTTGCCTTCATGGCCCTGCCATGGAAACAGCAACCCCCTCCCACTGGTGTAAGAGCAAGGATGTATTTATTTACGCCAGTGTAGGACAGGATTAACCATTACCTGGTGCTACACAGCGACTGTCACGTACAGAAGGAAGAAGCATAAACCCACCTTTTGTTCAGCTGCTGCACTTGCCTGTCACAATTTAGGATTGCCCTTTTTGTCTTGCTGCAAACAGGAGCTTTTTGCCTGTGCAGCTCTTTGGCTGCTGTCGCAGATGCCTGATTTCAAGGGCTAATCCTGTGTTCAGATCTTGTCTGTGACCCCTCTTCACTCTCATTTGCAAAGGCAGCGGTTGCTTAGTGCCCCTGTTAGTTCAGCCACAAATGCAGGTCCCAGCCTCTTGCTGCCCTGTCTGCTATAGTTTTGCTTGCAGAAAAAGGTGTCACAACTGCAGCCTTCTGCCAGCTCTCCAAGCTGCGCCCCCAGCATCTTCTGTTTTTTCCAAGAGAGGAAAGCATCAGAAAATCCATCCCTTGTCGCGAAGCAAAGCCTGGGGTTACACACAGGGAGGAAGCAGCTTGAAGGAAGGGCCAGGCAGGCGGCTTCTAAAGCTTCAAACGTGGCAAAATAGTTCAAAATGAATGTGAGCATGTGATGCAGTTTTATATTTAACAGGATGACTTTGAGCACTCAGGATACGTTCCATTTTTGCTTAAAAAATCTACAAAGCCAGGTGCAGAGAGGAGGAGAGGTGGAGTGGGTGGGAAATGGGGAGACCGAATTGCCTGTAGCACTATGGTGGTGGTGGTGTGATGGGATCCCAGGTCCTGGAGCAAAACCCTGTGTGTTCAAGGATATGCAAAAGAGATTGCCTCCACCTCAGGGAGCTCATAGCTAAGGCTTAAGATTAAAAGTTGAGCTTTTTTCATTTCTGCTTCATGCTTGTGTGAACTTCATTTTAGGCCCCAAATCTGCTTTTCTTGAAATTGGTCTCAAAATTGCTATTGACTTAAAATGCTGAAAGATCTCACCCATAAATTCTCCTTCTCCCATCTGTAAAATGAGGATGGCAGGATTTCTGTGCCATCTGCGGTGCTGTGAAGCTGAAAACAATCATAATTTATAAAGTGCTTTGAGCTCAAATGGAAGGTTCTATGTAAAGTCAAGGCTTTACAGGATGAAATGCTCCTTAATGTGCCAGTTGCATCTGATATCTGAACCAGTGGCTGGGTTGAAAGTTGTGGAAGAACAGCTTGGTGATGCAGAGGTAGTACTCCAGCTGCTAAATGTGTTGGTTTATTTGTGTTGTTCAGAAGTGCCTGTTCATTGCTACAAAATTAGGGCCCAGAGGAGCCAGTGCTTTCATGTCCACAAAAATCAGTCTCCTACATCTGTGTTCATGTCGAGCATCTCTGACATGTGATCATTCTCAGAGCTGGTGTGTCTCTGGCCACCATGTAAGTTAACAGCACAGGCATTGCAAATAGGAAACCCGGAGCCACAGTCACAGGTGTTAAGCCTTTCCGAGTGCAATAGGATGCATCTGATGGGAACAAAGGATGTTCCTTTCCATCCAGCTTTGCAGGGCGTAGAAGGGAAGCTGCCTAACCTTTGCCCTGAGAGCTACATTTGCCTTGTATTTGCATAAAGCTGAGGGCCAAACTGGGACAACAAAGAGCAGACTGTGGATAAGCACAACATTGCAAGATTAAATAGCGGGTCCTAGCGAGGAGTGCAAGGCACACCCGGCAAGGCAGGGCTGAGCCAACATATGGCCCGGGTCAAGCACTTCTGACAGAGCCACTGGTTTCTCCTTTTGCAGACACAAGCCACCAGACTCGCTCCGTCTCCAGCCGCCCCTACTACAGCCTGCCCAACAGCAGCCATGAGAGGCGCTCGGTCCTCGCCATCACGGAGCCGCCGCGTTTCCACTCCCAAGCCAAAGGCAAGAACGTGCGCCTGGACGTTCACTCCCGCAAGGCCACGCGGAGGAACAGTTTCTGCAACGGGGTCACCTTCACCAACCGGCCCATCCACCTCTACGAGAAGGTCCGGCTGAAGCTGGTGGCTGTGCACCACGGCTGGAGCGGGGCCCTGCGCTTCGGCTTCACCATCCACGACCCGTCGCAGATGAGCTCTGACGAGATACCAAAGTACGCCTGTCCAGACCTGGTGACCCGTCCCGGATACTGGGCCAAAGCTTTGCCAGAGAGGTTCGCTGTGAGGGACAATATCTTGGCCTTCTGGGTTGATCGTCATGGGAGAGTCTTCTACAGTATTAATGATGAGGAGCCAATACTGTTTCACTGTGGTATTAAAGTTTCTGGTCCTCTTTGGGCGCTCATAGACGTCTACGGAATTACCCATGAAGTGCAGATACTAGGTAAGTGTGTGTTTGCTCTTCTGATTGCTCTTTCCACAGAGGCATGATCCTCTAGAAATGATGCATGATCTATCTGACTGATCAATTCTATGGGACACTTAAGAAAATTAATTTGCTGTTGCTTTTGTACCTCAAATTAACCCACTTTTCATTTGCCAGCACTAGAGTTCCAGAAAGCAATGTATTTCAGAGATGTCAGTGATGGAAAGGCCTAAGGCTGCACGTTATAGGAGCCATGTAAAAGGATAAATGGAAATCTTTACCTGTGACTTCATCCAGCTTTCTCTGAGCTGGATGTGCTGCCGTGTCATGGAAAAACATGGTGCTGCTTACAGGAGAGTCCCAGGGACTGAGCAGACAAAGGTGACCAGTGCTGACTTCATTCTTTCCCAGCTACCAGTTACTGCCAGTCCATTGGAAAACTACCACTCACTGCCCAAGAGTTTCCTGGAGCCCTTCCCCAGCCCTTCTTTCTGCTCTTGGCCTTGGTCCCACCCAGACTGGCAGTTTAAGGGGTTGGGTTTGCAGACGTGACCTGACTTACCCTTCCCTTACACACGGGCATCGTACAAGATCACTGTGTTCAGGTGATGTCTGGCTGATTTAAAGGCATCATCCTTGGGAAGGGCTGCTAGAGGGGATGAATTTGTTCCCATTAGCAAACCAAGCCAATTGCCATGGAATGACTTTTCTTTTGTGACTTTTATGGCACTGAAATTTCAAATGAATTCAGTGTTAGATGGAGGGTTTTGAACTGGGCTACACCACAGGGAATTCTTTTAAAATACAAATGTTGTCCTTTCCCAGAGGCTCCTAGGAGCTGATTGAGTTTTAACAGCCAAACTCAGCTGCACCTGCTCGAGGGGATGGTGCTGCCATCCTGGCACAGAGCAGACACCAGTGATAAGCTGTGAAATGGGTAGTCCAGTGGGCAGGCAGCTACATCACATATTCTTCTGAATGGTGCCAATTATTTTACAGGCAAGAAGGCTACACATAAACAACACTTTTCCCTGTAAGCTGTGCCTCAAATGTGTAATTAAACCTTACCAGTAGCTTATCCTGTAATTGCAATTGCCACGCACTCCAGCCTCTGGTGCTCATCACAGAGCAGAAGGAGTGTTTGCTGTATTGGCCAGGGCGGCTGCTTCACCAGAGCACTCCTTCTTCCTCATTAGACTGAAGTTAGAAAAATAAAATGCTGCTTCTTTCTGCCCCCCACCCCCTGTCATTCCTGCAGCATCCAAGTGTACAGAGTGAAAGACTGCCTGGGAGCACCTGTACTCTGATGTTTTCTTTTTTTTATTAAAATACCAAAAATGCCTTGGGAATCAGGGTGATGCTCAGCCGTCTAGAGCACCAGGGGACCCAAACTCCTTGCTACAGATGTGGTGGTGTCATAGAGGATGTGCTTGTCTCTGTCTCTTCCTCCTCAAATTTTGCGAGCTGAGAAAGCTGTGAAATATAACTCCAGTTCCGATGCACAAAGTGCATCTTTCAGCATCATGAATCATGGAATCACAGAATGGTTTGTATTGGAAGGGACCTTAAAGATCATATAGTTCCAACCCCCTGCCTTGGGCGGGGACACCTTCCACTTAACCAGGTTGCTCCAAGCCCTGTCCAACCTGGCCTCAAACACTTTCAGGGATGGGGCATATCCATCATGAAGCTCGGATGTCTTACTCCTCTTTCTTGCCGGACACTCTGTCCTTGCTAGAAGGAGCTGGTCCAGCATTGGTCTACCCCAGTAGCTTCTCCTGCTGCTGAGTGAGGCAGCCTCTGCTTTGCAGGTGCTGGATGGACTTGAGTGTTTTTCCTGCTTTGGTAAAAGCCTGGTGATTTTCTCCTCCAAGGAGCAGGCAGTGTTGGTGCTGGGCTTTTTCACCCCTATCTCTGGGAAGACCAGGAGTCTGCTTCATTCACTTCATTCTTTACTTCCACATGCTTCGACTTCCCTCAGTGGATTGAGGCCTTGCCTTCAGAGTCAAGTGTCCAGGCTGCCCTGGGCAGGGCTGGAGGTAGAAGGAAGGACACTCTCAAACTTCTCCACACCTTTACATCGTCCCCCCAGCCTGGCATGGCGTAAGTGAAAATCTGGAAAATGAATTAAGGATCAACATCCTGACTTTCCCTTTGCTGTGAAAAGGGAAAACAATTCTCTGCCATAAAAAGCTTTCTAACACCTGCAGGAAGTAGCTTTTGTGACCAGCTCTCCATTCAAAATCTCTGCAGGGCTGAGAACACCCCTGAGATACAAAGCTTGATATCTTCCCTAAAATGACCTCTCTTAGACACACTTGTGCTTGGACACAGTTATAAGGCAATGACAAGGAGTGTGGAAAGAATCCTTTGCCCATCACTGTGTTGTGGATTTGACTGATATAAGAGCTTTGGACAACAAGATATTGAGATGTTTCCTTCTTTTACAGAGTGATCTCAAAGCTATTAGACCTCTCCACTGAGAAAGCTGTAGGACCACACTGGTTTACAGCTTTTTGCAGTTCACCAGTGCAGGGAACTCTCAGATCACATGGGTACTTTGAAACACTTGTTTTTCTGTGGCTTGTGCCAAGATGCTATTTCTCTGCCTTCTGCCTGCTCCACACTTGAATCTCCGCCAATTAGTCGTTGACCTTTGGCTGCTTTTTCCCATTGATTTTCCATTCAAAGGGACTGAATCTGTAGGCTAAAATAATAATTATAACCATAGAAGTAGGCAGTTGTATCTTGACTCTAATGCCTGTGTCACTGGGTTGTCTCACAGATAGCATGTTCGCAGAGACCATGACCACTGCCCGGCTCAGCACTGCCCGGCTCAGCACTTGCCTTCCACAGAGCAACCACGATTCAGCCAACTTCAACAACAACGAACTAGAGAACAACCAAGTGGTGGCCAAAATTGCAAACCTAAACCTCAGCCGGGTACCAGGACTTGCGACAGACAACCACATCATCCCCTGCTGCCCAAACCGGCGGCATCACACGCAGGGGGTCCCGGCCTTCCTGGACACAGACCTGCGCTTCCACCCCACCCGCGGCCCTGACATCACCTTTTCCCAGGACCGGATGGTTGCGTGCACCAACTGGCAAGAAAGCAATAGGACTTTGGTGTTTTCTGACCGGCCTTTGCACATCGGTGAAAGCCTCTTTGTGGAAGTAGGACACCTTGGGTTGCCATACTACGGGGCCCTTTCATTTGGCATCACTTCTTGTGATCCGAGTACTTTACGGACAAATGAGCTCCCAGCAGATCCAGACTTTCTCTTGGACCGCAAGGAGTACTGGGTGGTTTACCGAGCGTTCCCGGTCCTCAACAACGGCGACATTCTCAGCTTCATGGTCTTGCCGAATGGAGAGGTGCACCACGGGGTGAATGGAGCCAGCCGAGGAATGCTGATGTGTGTGGACACCTCACAGTCTCTCTGGGTGTTTTTTACAATCCATGGTGTAATCAACCAGCTCAAAATACTGGGTAAGTGCAGCCAAAAGAAAGGATATCAGGGATCACCTCGCTTGTGAAGTTCTCTGGTCCAGAACCAGAGCTACAGGTTTGCACTCACAAGTGTTCACCAATGTGAGGAAGCAGATCCTGATCTCACCTTGTGTTTGCAAACAAGAGTGAGTGAGACATGGTGGCTGTCATATAGATGTGTGCAACCTATATAAGTCCCCCAGAAATGGATGAGACTCAAGACATAAAATAAGCAGCAGGCAGGGATGGCTGTGGGGGGAGGCAGCTGTGTTTCAGTGGCTTTGTTTTTAAAAGGGATTCTTTATAAACTCCCTGTTCAGCCAAAAGGTATTAAACTCCTGCCTTGGAAAGGATGATGATGTTTGTGAGCACAGCTCTGGTTTGAGCACATGTATTGGACAGTAATGGCTCCTCAAGCACTGCCACAGCTCAGGTATCAGCTGGCACTTTTGATCCATTGCTGGATCTATCAGAAGGGATTCTATCAGAAAAGCAGACATTGATGACT
This sequence comes from Platyrinchus mystaceus, assembly GCA_035041135.1. NCBI lineage: Eukaryota > Metazoa > Chordata > Aves > Passeriformes > Tyrannidae > Platyrinchus > Platyrinchus mystaceus. The sequence continues at coordinate 15,903,880 of JAWWLV010000030.1, forward strand.
TTTTGGTTTTCCTCATCCAAAGCAATGCTGACAGTGAGACAACAACAGCTTGAGGCCGCTGCTGCTGGAGAGATTGGGACTATGGGGAAGTGACTTTATACTCCAAATGTCGGATAACCTGGTTCTTGCTTCACTGAAGCACTGAACAGGCATCGCACAATGGCGTAATGAGGTCCAGACCCTGGACCTCACATCCAAAATCATGCACCTCCAAAGTCGCTATGTATCATTACTAAGGGGCAGCACTTAACTCAGAAGCTGGGCTTTACCCTGCAGCACCCTGAGTGTGGGGTGGGAGCAGCTCAGCAGGTGTTAAGCTGGGGTTGGGGTGTCCCTTGCCCATGGCAGGCTCAGCTCAGCTCTCTCCTGTGTTCTCAGGCACGGTGCAGTCCAGCCCGGTGACGGTCTCGCCCTCAGGGTCCCCCGGCGGCTCCCAGTACGACAGCGACTCGGACATGGCCTTCAGCGTGAACAGGTCGTCATCGGCTTCAGAGTCATCGCTGGGTAAGGACAGCCTGGCCTGCAGCTCCCACCACAGCAGGACAGGAATCTGGCATGGGATGGGGCTGGGGCTATGCAAGACAGCAGGGCAAGGTTAGGGGGAGATATTACATTTCCTGCCAGACCAACAGAAGGAACTGTAGGAAAACACCAAGTGGTGGAAAGATTTTCATGGCCTAAAGAAAATCTGCACGTTGCTTGTATCAGCAATAGCATGGCCAGCAGGACCAGGGCAGTGACTGTCCCCCTGTACTGTGCACAGGCGAGGCCACACCTCAAATCCTGGGTTCAGTTCTGGGCCCCTCATGACACGAAAATAATTGAGGTGCTGGAGCACGTCCAGAGAAGGGCAGTGGAGCTGGGAAAGGGTCTGGAGCACAGGTCTGATGAAGAGCAGCTGAGGGAGCTGGGGAGGCTCAGCCTGGAGAAAAGGAGGCTCAGGGGGGACCTTCTTGCTTTCTACAACTCCCTGACAGGAGGGTGGAGGTTAGTGGGGGTTGGTCTGTCCTGTAAGTAACAAGTGACAAGTTGGGAGAAAATGGCCTCAAATTGCACCAGGGGTGTTTTAGACTGGATTCTAGGAACAATTTCTTAACTGAAAGGGTGGTCAGGCATTGAACAGGCTCCCCAGGGAAGTGGTGGAATCACCATCCCTAGAACCGTTCAAAAAATATGTGGATGTGGCACTTGCCCCATCTGTAAAAAACGATAGCAGGTTCTGCTTGGAACTATAACTGTGCTGCTGGTTGGAATATACTGGGGGTTGTTTGGCCAAACAAACCAGGCAATGACTAAGGAAGGAAGAGCCTTATAAACTGACTAGAGTGTATGTGTTGTAAAGTGTCAGGTTTGCACCATTCTGGTGACTAAATGATCTCACTCCTTCCTCCTCTTTCGCAGTGACTGCTCCAAGCTCCCCCTTGAGCCCCCCCATCTCTCCTGTCTTCCCCCCTCCGGAGCCATCCAGCAGCAAGAACGGGGAATGCACCGTTTGCTTCGACAGCGAGGTGGACACGGTGATCTACACCTGCGGACACATGTGCCTCTGCAACACCTGCGGTCTTAAGCTGAAGAAGCAGCTCAACGCCTGCTGCCCAATCTGCCGACGGGTCATCAAAGATGTTATTAAAATATACCGCCCTTAGCGCCCGCCTCGGGCTGTAGGAAGGGGAACGCCGCTAGCAGTAACCACGCCTTTCCGTCCCTGCTTATGGGTTATCGTGCTGGTCAGTTGTTATCAAGTGGCTCGTTATCTGTGTTTCCTTATTTGACAGGTAGGGCACAATTCAGGGATAAAATTGAGCTGAGGATCTTGTAGGGCCCAAAGGCACGGCCAGGCTGTGTGCCCACAGGCGAATCCGGGGAATCGCGGTCTGCACCCGACCCAGCTGCAAATGAGAAATTTCCCGTGCAAAGGTTCTTTTTTCCCTCTTCCTGCTCCGGAGGAGGCTCGCTGTGGTGTGGGTCTGCAAGGGGAGGTTGCCATTTGGTCAGTGCCAGGTGCCACTGGGCTTCCTGACCCCAAAACCCAAACAGCTCTGGGCTGCTGCCAGGTGCTTGTGCTGTGGTGGAACAAAATAAGCGGGAGGGTTCAAAGTGGACAAAACTGATCTGGAAATGCCCTGTTCATCCGTGTAAGGAGAACTAGCTAAAGCCAAATAGTACCACAGCCAGATTCTCACTTGTTTGGGTTCCGTCCCCATGAATAGGTTTCTGGGGTACATGGAGAAGCCAGCCTGGACTTAGATAAAGCAGCTTTTGCTTTCTGTGGCAAAGCAGGGACTTTTGGCCAGGGAAGCTGAGACCTGGAGAGCTGCCAAGGGGTAGCAGTGAGTAGCCCACTGAGAGCCCAGCCAGGCCCAGCAGTGGATAGCTATGAGGGGTGACTCAGGCCTGATGAAGCCATAATTTGCAGCCTGTGGATGAGAGGAGTGTTTGGATGGGAACACTGCAATCCTGGCTGTGATGGTGTTTGCCATCTCCAGGCACGCACAACTGCATTTTGCTCTGCCCTCTTGGCAGGTGGCACAGCTGCCATGTTACCCCATCCTGCCTGGCTAGACCTGTCCTAGACCTTCCCCTGCAGCCAGTGCCAAGGCAGGGCTTAGCTTTCATCCTGTCCCACCACGGAGACTTTTTGGAGCCTGTGGTGAGAAATTAATTTCTGACCCAGTCCCAGCAGGCTCGCCTTTTTTCCGAGGGCTGCATATGTGCTGATCTTACCTGCTCTTTCTCCTGCCTTTCCAGGTTTTCCAGCACAGCTGGGTCTCAACAGTAGATAAGAACTTGTTGAGAAAAACAGGGATCTATCTCACTTTGCTTTACTTAGGAGTAGGAAAGAAAAAGGCTCTGGGGCTATTAGTAGATATTGGGAGTTTAAGGGTAAATGGGTTTCAGGTGTGATGTTACAGCTACAGGCAGCAGCTGGATGAGCTGGGCAGCATCTGAGTGTGCAGCACCAGGACTGGTATGAGGAGCTTAGTGTCCTCCTCCCTGCTGCTCCAGCATGAGCTGCCCTCCATTCTCCATCCTCTGACCTCTGCCCACTTGCACAGCCCCTGTCCAGTCCTTCAGCCTGAGCCTGACCAGCTTCCAGCTGGTCCGAGAGGGAAAAAGAGAGAGGATGCAAATGGGAGGATGAGAGAGAGGCTGGTATTGTAGTTTGGTGACCACATGCTACCAAGTGCATAAGAACAGCTTTTTCAGAAAGATGCAATTTTAGTCCAAAAAAAGAAAAAAAACAGAATAGCAACTCATGTACATTTCAGGGCTTCTGGGCACAGAGGGGCAGCCTGAGGTTGTCAGTGCCTGTCATCTTACCTGGCCATTTCTTCTCTCCTGCAAGGTGCCAGTCGCTGTGGGTGCACAGCCCTCTCCTGGTGCTGCTGCCCAGGTGGTGGTTTGGCCGTGCAAGGAGAGCTGTGTTTGGTTAGACCAGCATCCAGCCCTGCGCTGCCATCGTGGAGAGCACACCCAGGAGAGCGGCTCATTCTCCTCCTGCAGCGGGCTGTGCCTGCCAGTTCACAGGGCACAGGGAAACCTTTTGTTTTTTCCTTTAAGAACTGATGAACATTTTAATTAAGTCTATAAATGAGAGGCTGCTCTAGAGTGAGATCTCTCAGCTATTACCCTGCTGCATTGGCACAAGCGCTGACTGGCTTTGCAGAGCCCTTTATGGAAACCTGGCTGATGGCACCGGCTGTGCCACCGCCGAGCGTGCTCAGCCCTCAGCAGAGCCACTGGCACCGCGACTGCGGCACGAGTTCACTCACACTTTTACTGAAGGAGGTAGCAAGGGCAGCTTCCCTGCATCTGGAGCCTTGCCTGGACCTCCTGGCTGCCCTCCTGTCATTGCCTTCCTAGAGACCTCCCGGGTGCCACACTGGCAGATCAGGGTCCGGCTGCTGTTGGTGGGCACAGCACCAAGGGCAAGACCATGGCAGGGTATGAAGGGCCATGGTCAGCACGGGATGAAGGGCCAGGCAGGTCAGTGCCTGCCTGGGGACAGGCTGCAGTGGGAAGCCTTTGCATGATGAGGAATTCAAGGAAAGGTGTCGGAATCCACCGCAAGGATGCCAGCCTGGATCAGGTCTGGGTTTGTGAGCACCAGTGGCCATCCCTGGGGCTGCTGTCCCAGTTTTCAGGGGTGCCCAGTCCCTTTGGTCACTGCACACAGCCACACCAGCAGAGCAGAGCCCGTTTGCTTGGCCGACACCTCAGGTCCTCAGTGAGCAGGATTGGTGCACGCCTGGAGTGGGGTTTATTTTGGTATAGATCTCTTCTGTATTTTTAAGCCAGCAAGGAGAAATACCAAATCCACCCCAGGCTGGGCCTGAGCTGTTCAGGACACATTGCAGATGCTGAATTTTTGCTGTAGCAGCCAAGACCAGTTTCCAGAAGGGCAGCACCCAGTGATGCCAGTAAGGGAATCAGCTCAGACAGGGTCTGGAGCACAGCTGAGAAGCAAACGGGACATGAGAACAGTGGATGTGTCACACTGCCTATCTGAGAGCAACGGGAATTTTCCAAAATAGGCCTCAAAAAAAAAAAAGTCCAGGAAAAAGTAGCCTCTTTCAGATTTAATTGTTAGTATTCGTATTGCTATTTTTTTTAAACAGTCCAATGATATATGATTTGTACAGAAGATCTGTTTGTGCCTTATAAGGGTGTCTGTGCACTTTTTATCCTTTTTAAAGCAACTTTTAAAAAGAAAAAAAAAAGATTGGGGGGGAGAAAACAACACAGATCAATGGTAGTTTTATAGAATTTTGTGTTCACTAAGAATCCTGATATATATATATATAAATATATATAAATATATATATATATATACTGGAGTGAAAAAGTGTTTATTTCCATGGATTTTCCCCCCTCTCCTCCTTAACCTCTTTGTTTAAAAATCTAAAAAAAGGAAGAAAGGAAGGAAGAAAGAGATTGGGGAACTCTTTTACCTTCCCCCTTTCTGAGACAGTTACTCTCTTGTTGTTACCTTTATGATTCAATACTGTGACCTGTACATCTTGTTTAAGCTGAATCAGATTTTGGACCTCTGTATTAGGCTTTTCAAGCAAATCATTTGGGGGACCGGGGGAGGGAGGGCATCGCACGAGGGAGGGAACCGCACTTCTACATGTCAGTACTCTATAGCGTTGTGTTCAGTGCTGTGTGTTTTACTTTTGTCCATTTACCTGTTTTACATTAATATAATTTTACTTGTTTATGAAACAAATAAAACTTTGGCTTGTACAGAGTGCTCCAGAATGTTTAAAAGAGCTTGAGCTGGGGAGTGATTTGCAAAGCATGGTAATACTGATCCAGAGAGGAAGGGTCAGGGCAGCTCTGTTCATCTGCTTTAAAAAAAAAAAAAAGTTAGACACTTTACATGCTTTTTATTTTGCTTCTGGGAGTCACTGCCCAGTGGCTGCTTAGTCCCTTGATGGGCTGGGAAGTGTAAGAGGGTTTTCTGGCTACCTTAACTTTGCAAACACTTGGAAGTTTGGCAGACATGGTGTATTTTAGGGCTACAGAGGTGAAAGGGTTCAGTGGTAGATGCCATCAGAAAGTGCCTTAAATTTCTTACCCAATCTCAAGCAAGGCAGCTGCCAGCCTGACCCCACTCCTGTGCCTGTGCTGGGGCTGTGGCAGCATGGGGACTGTGGATGGCCAGAGAGGGGTGATGCAGACACAACAGAAGGGCTGCTTCTTCTTTTCTTTTTTTTTTTTTTTCAGCAATGCCTGGCTCTTTATTTCACAAGCAGCGGCAAACAGAAGGCTGCTCTGTAAACTGTTTATATCCCAAAATGTGGCCTGCTGAAGCCAGACACCAGTCAAGCAGCCTCAGATATGGTTTAATGTGGAGTGGAAAAATTCATTCATAACTCTGCCCTGGCAAGCACACAGCCAGAGTTAAGTGTTCACACGAAACCCTTCGCTCACCACAGGTGGTGAAGGATCCCAACAACAGCTATTTATGTTAAAATGCCTTTTATACACTCTGTTGCCCCACTTTATCCACAGATCTGATCCTTCTGAGATGCCAACAGGCCAGTGCTGCCAGTCTCAGGCCATGGAGCAGCTCTGCACCACACTTTGCATTGATGTGATGACCTGTTCCAGCCTCTGTTGGCTCAAACCCCAGGGGCAGTGTGGAGAACCACTGCCCACTCCCATGCCCTGCACCTGGGTGCTGTGACACAGGTATTAGCTGAAACTGAGCCTCCTGTGGCCAAAGCCCAGCTCTGTGCCAGCACTGCAGATCTGGGCAGCAGCTGGCACTGCTCAGAGCCAGGAGCAGTGTGCCCAAGAGATGTGGCCTGGCACCTGCAAGGCGCTGCCTGAGAAGGGGTGGGCCACACATGGCCATGCTAGTGCAGTACTCCAGGTTATGTCACAAGCCCCAAATTTCTCCTTGGTGTGCTCACCTGCTGCTGGGTGGCAAGTGGCAGCATCAGGGCAGGTGCTGAGGTGCTGATGGACAAGCCCTGCACAGAGTGTGGGTGGGCAGACACCTGGTCATGGTGTGGGACACATGCTGCAGGCAGCTGAGTGAACACAGCTGTCGGGTGAAGCAAGATGGGCCCTTGATGCTACATGATTGATAACATTCTTTGAATGAGATTAAATTACTTTCTTCCCCATTCCTTGATTATATTGATAGGGGAATCAGTTCCCAAGTTTGAAGAAGTGGAGTGAAATAGGTGTGATTTTTCCAGGACTTATTCCTACAAGTGGCTGGGACTATTCTTTTAACAGGAGCAAAGGAGAGAATTCCTTCGCACTCTTTGCTCCCAGTGTGGAGGCACTGGGCTGGTACCTGCTGCCTGCACAGCCCTGCTGAGGGTCCTTGGCACCTGACAGCTAGGGGTGTGCATGGACAGGGCTTGCATGTCCCAGTGCAAGGTGTGAGCTGGGCCAGTGCCAGCTGCTCATCCATGTCTTTTTTTCCTCCCACTCCTTTCCCACCCCTTACGAAGCACTGCCTGTGTGCAACACCACAGCCTTCTGCCAGAAGGCACTTCTTGGGCTTTGGAGCTCCATTCCCTGGCCAGCCTGAACTGCCAAGAGCCTCTCCTGAGGATGGGTAGTCCCTCTCTCTCCACTTCCCCAAAATCACCAGACTCTGCTGGCTTCAGATCACAGTAACACAACTGCTGCACTACACCCATCAAAGTTTGGGCAAGACCCAAGGACCTGCCAGGGTACCCATAACCCTCACTACTCCTGGGCACTGCTGTGTGGGGGAGCACAGCCACAGCTGCCGAGGACAGATGGACAGATGGCCCATGTCAAAGTCCAAACCAGCTCCCTGGGCTGAGCTGCCATTGCTCTGGACAGGAGAGCAGCACATCACGTTGCACCCCAGAATTACACTGGACACACACGGGTTCACTAAGGTGCTTGAAACCAGTCAAGCAGTTTCTTTTTATTTATTAAAAAAAAAATAAAACAACCCTCCCTACACCCCCACCCCAAAAAAAAAAAATCCTTAAACCACCAAATAAAAAAAAAAATCCATCCCATAAAGGTGAAAGTATAGATAGGCATGTACACAGCTACATCTACCTTCTGCTGCCCCCCACCCGCCCACAGTAATGTAGATTTATACGCACTTACATAATATAGCGAGACACGGACAAACAAATGTGTTTTGGGAGGTTTAGGGAGCCTGTGAGGAGCAGGGCACAGCAGGGCCAACAGCACGCTGGGGATGTGCCAAACCGTGGTGTGTCCCCAACACGCGGCTCGTGGGCCCCAAGCCATGGTGATGCCCCCCCTCGTCACAAACCCTGACCCTGGTGCTGCACTGGGTGGTTGGGTGTTGGCTGATGGGGTGATGCACCCTGTGGGCAAGCTTGGGGTGCTTGTGGTTGCCCTCCTCCTCCTCACGAGGTAGTCGGGGAGCTTGGCCGTGTGTGACGTGCGAGGTACAGAGAGGAGGCACAGCCTGGCTTGGGGCACACATGGCTGAACTGGGGGGCACGTATCAGATGGGGGACAGAGCCCTGCCAGCACAATGGCCCTTGGCATCTTCCCAGCAGGAGCTGTCCAGCCTGCAGTCGCTTTGCAGACAGAAGAGTGGCAGGAAGGGGTAAGGCTGCAGGTGTCAGCACATACTGAGTGTGATCCCCACCTTGGGCACTCACCCTGCCCTCCTGGAAGCTCTTTGGGAACAAGGAAGCAATCCTCTCACGTGCTCAATGAGCCAAATACAGTACTTGTGTTAGCAAAATGAAGCACTACCAGTTCTGAGGTTCAGTCTGGGAGGGAAGTGGGAATAGCCCTCATTTAGTGCAGAGGCCACACAAACAGCACAGTCCTCTCTGAGGAAAGCCAGGGCAGTGAGATCTGAGAGAGAGCAAGAAGAGGCAATTCTGAGATTAAAAGGCCATTCAGCAAAGACAGCAAGGACACAGTACCCAAGAAAGGACACACAGCCCCTTCACCCCTGCATGAAACTACCAGAGCGGACAGGGGGATACAGGTCCAGCCCCTTCCCCAGATACAGCAGGGGCTGGATTTGGCTGAGAAGCAGCTCTGGCTTAACTCGTCCCCACTCCTTTCCAAAGCATAAAGGCTTTACTGGAGCAGAGTGAAGGCAGTGTTCTCCCCCAACTCTCCCGGGAGCACATCAACAACTCGCAATGTGCCACGCAAGGAGTTTTGTTATTGGATTGGGTTGCAAATGGATCACTTATTGCCAGCTCAGGTGAGTCACTCTGATCAGAGACTGATGTGCCACCAGAGAAAACCGCAGGTGGGAGGGAGAGGAATCAACTGGAGAACGGGGTGCATGAATTCCCATGGGTAAAATTGAATCTTGGGGCTTCTGGATGAGGCCGGAGTGGGATGGTCAGGACTTCTCTATCAGATCAAACCAGCACTGGGACAAACTGCTACATCACTTTCCCAGAACGATCCTGGCCACAGGCACCACCATTTTCATTCTATATGCAGACAGATGGATCTTCATCTTTACATTTTTAGGGTAGAAAATATGGGACAGAGAAGGAATCGAGCATTTGGGGGAGTAGAGAACACTGCTTCAATTCTGCCAGCCTCAAATTAGAGGGAAAACTGTAATTATTTTCAGCAGCAAAACAAAGTGGCTGCAAGGCAGTGCTCACACTTGCAATTAGACCAGAGAGGGCAACAGGGCTTGGTCAACCCAAAACCTGACCCTCCCTCAGCTGGGGGTGGGACTGGATGACCTCCAGATGTCTCTTCCAACCCCAGCTATTCTGTGATTCTGTGAAACCAACCAACAGCCAGGTTTAAAGCTCTTCTGGAGAGAAATGTGGCAAGTAGACAAGGACAGAAGGGAAGAAATTGGCACTGGGGAATGACAGCTCATCCATGCTCATCCTCCTGAAGGGATAAGCAACACTGTGGGCAAGATTAGGCTTGGCAGCTAAGGATGTCAGCACTGAAAAATCCCAGGCTCTGCTTGACCCAAAGCCCCCCTGTCACACAGAGTGCAATGAAAGGACCTGGAAGACAGCAGGTGGGGTGACAAACAAGGTAGGCAGCCCCTGAGCACCAGACACACCTCACAACTGGTTGTGATGAGGAGCTGAACTCCCACATTCTGGATTGCACTTGATAATATCAGCACCTATGAAAGGACCCACCTCCTGGCTGCTGCCCGCCAGCCCAGGGAAGCTCAGTGGGTCATGGGAAGGGGTGGTCCCCTATTAGTCCAAGAAGCAGGGCAGTCAGTGTGGGAAGGAAAGCAAAGCATCCCTTTTCCAGGGCTTTTGGGGTCATTTTGGTCCTCTGTGCCTTGCATAGTATTCTTTAGCAAAACCCCTCTGACGTTTGGTTGTGGTACTGCAGGGGAGAAGCCTGCATGGTGTCCTGGGTCAGCACAGAGAGGACCTGTTGGATGAGAGTGTGTGTGTGTGTGTATTTCTCTCTATTTTTTTCCATCAGGAGGATGTTGAAGTCAACACTTGTCATTGCAGAGCAGGGAGGGTCCCATGGCATGTGTGGGTGGAGCAGGGCACAGCCCTTAACTGGGCAGTGCCTGTGCCTTCACATGCAGACAGAGCTACAGGGACCCTCTTCTCAGCAATCATTCCTCCTTTTTGCCACATTCCCTAAGGCTCTGCCGCACACCTGGACTAAGCAAGGTGACCTACAACATTTGACTGTGACCCTGAGCTTCAGGGAAAGGCAAATCCTTTTGTGCAGCCAGATTTCCTTTGTTGGTGCCATTCCACCTGGCTACTTTAGTTTACAGTACAGGTGGCAAAATGTCTATCAAGGTCCATCTCCTGAGCACAGAGAACCATGGGAGCCATCATACACCACAAAGCTTGGCCAGGACAGCTCCAGCTGCATGTCTGGGCTGCCAGGATGGCACAGGAGCCAAGTCCTTGGGAGAATGTGTGGAGGAAGGTGGGTGGGAGCACATGGGTGGGAAGGGGAGGCCAGGCTGCTTCCTCCACGCTGCCACCAACAGGCACCAGCTGGGATGCGAGGGATCTCAATTATTTTTTCCTTTAAAGCCAGCCTCACAGAAAACTATAAATTAATCTGCTAATTAAATACTCAGGTGAGAGACCAGGGAACCTCCAGCTGTGCAAGCAGAGGAGTGGCTACGGCTTCTTCCGCAGGTAATTGGAAGGGATCCAGCCCTCCCAGCACGGCCCCCCTGTCAGGACCTTGCAAAACCACCAACCACTGCTGTTCTTCTCGCGAACTTCAAACAAAGTCCCTTCTTTAAAGCTGTTGGTCTCCTCGTCGCCTTCAAAATCCGCCACTGCCACATAGAGAGCTTCCCTGGTAATATCCAGGCTGGAGACAGGGGCTGAGGTCCTCTCCCTGGGTTCCCCTCTCTCCACGGGTTTGGAAATGACCTTTGGGCTTACGCTGCTTTTTGCTTTGGCTTCATCTTGGATGGAGGCAGAGAGGAAGGGCTTGGCTTTCGGAGGAACCAGCATGGGCCTCCCTGGCACTGCGGATGACCTGATTTCAGGTGCTTCCCGTACTGGGGCCCTCAGCTCCACTGTGGGGCCAGGGGCAGGACCCCCTGTTTTCTTGGGAGGGGGTGGTCTGCGAGGTGGCACAACAGGGCGCTGCGGCGGCGCATCCCTGGCACACGGGGTGTTTGCTGGGCCCAGGGGAGATTTGGGCAGTGCCTCTTTTGTGGTATAGCTGTCCAGCCTGGGCAGAGGCTTGCTCTCCATGCTTGGCCGCTCTGGAAACCTTCCAGGAGCCTCCAAAGAGACCATGGCATTACTGAAGGAGATTTCACTGGCAGCAGCGTCCTGCTCAAGGGGCTTCTCTGGGCATTTTGCAGGTCTAAGCTTGCTCCGCAGGCTGCAAATGTCCAGTTTATCATCAGCTGGAGGTGGGTCCGTCCGGGGGGATGCAGCGGGCTTTGGCTTGATCTGAGGTCTAGACTTCAAGAACGGATTCTGGGTGATGGGCTCAGGTTTGTCCTCCACAGGCTCAGCTTTTGGCTTGGTTGGCTTGACAATAGGCCGGAGGTTTGGCTTCTTCACCTCCTTGGCTGACACCTTATGTCCACATTCCAGTCCCATTTCGTTTTTCAGCTGGAAGAGTTTGCCCTTCTCTGGTTTGAGCTCTGGCTTCTTGCTGTCCTTTGGGGCTGCCGACTGCTTGGGTGGGATCATGGGCAAAATCATTCCTGGAGGCTTGGGGGGAGGTCTCTGCCTCTCAAGTAACTCGCCTTCTGATTTAATGATGGACTCCTTCCTGGGCGGCAGGCTGGGCTTCTCCTCTGTGTCACGGTCCGAGATCTCTTCATAGCCCCCGGCAAAGGAAAGGTCCCCAGTCTCGGGAGCCTCCCGCCCCTTCCACTCTTTGGCCCACCTCCCACTGCAGTCCATACCGTTAGGAGGAGCCTCTGGCAGAGGACGGCACGGCCCTGTTGCCTCCTCGCTGCTGCTGCCGTCGGCCGCAGCGTCGCCGAGCCGGAGCTGGGCCATCTCGTTGGGGAGTGGAGCCAGGAAATTCGGCCGGGACGCATTGCTGGTTTTCTTGTACTTATCGATGAAGGTGGCAGGGGCCCAGCCCTCCTTCTCCTCGATCTGGATGTACCACCAGCCACTCAGGTTCTTCTCAATAACCTGCCGAGGGGAAAGGAAACCTCAGTCATCCATGGGGGAATCCCTCTCTGCACAAAAGGGTGTCTCTGAAATGATGTCAGGGTGGCACATGGCCTTGGTGCCTCTCCAGCCAAAAACCATGGAATCACAGCGTTGGCTAATGGGAGGGGAACATGGTCATGACTTCTGCCAGGGAAGGAAACCTGCGTGCCATGGAGCTGAGGAATGGAAAAGCCGCGGCAAGGAGCTGTTCCCAAGCTGTCCCTGGGAGCGGGATGCCGGGTGCTGGCGGTGGCCACTGCGTGGCACTGTTGGAGCGATCAACCGGCAGCGATGCTGCACGGATAGGACACCGTCCAATCTCTGCAGCTCCGGAGTGGGGCTGGGGCCTGGGAGGGGCTGACTGGAGCAGCCCTAAAGGAAAAATCCTCTTAGAGAGGGATAAATCACATCAGCACGTGGAGAAAGCAAAATCCCATCTGCAGGAGGGATTCTGCCAGCAAAGAGGGTGTGCCAGGAAAGCAGTTCTGGAAATGCTTTTAACTTTACACCTGGTCTAACTAAGGAAAAAAATACCATCTCTAACCTGATTTTTGGTCTGATTTTATTTTCCATTAGCTCAAACACAGCACCCATGCCTGGGGGACAGGAGGCCACCAAGAGCATCTTGGGCTCCAAAGTCTGGTGAGCTCATACAGGTTTCTCTCCCACTCCAAGAGACCTGTGGGATGTCAACATTACACAGAGGCAATCACACGTACCACCAAGCCTGGTTTTCATCCAGAATACCATGGTGAGCAGATCCTCCCTGCCTGGAAGGGGAGCTCCTGCCTGAAACAGGTCCCAGGGCAATGGGAGTCAGGAGCACTGCACTGATGTGAAGATGTATGAAGGGAAGACGACAGTCTCACCTCTACTTTCATTCCTGCTTGGAAGCTGATGCCATCAGGAATGGTGGTCTGGAAATCAGCGATGGTGTAATATTCCTCTTCCACTTGAGGAGGGACAGGAGGTTTAGGCAGGTTCAAACCACGTGGCTGTGACCAGAAAAAAGAAAACCCATCAGTGTGTTTCTACAGCAGGTGTGACACAACATCCCCACAGCCCACCAGCCTGCAGAGACACACACCAGCACAGCCAGGGACAGGAGCAAGATCTCAGGCAAAGAATAACCAGTGACCAGAGCTCCTTTTAGTGCTCTTCTCCCACTCCCTTTGCCATTGCTGCTCTCCTACATCAGCTGGCACTTACTATGGTGAGGTCTCGGCGAGGAGGTGGCCTCTGCCTCATCTTTGGTGACTCTGTGGAGGAAGAATTTCAGATGCTGTTGAGTTCCTTTGCTTTTGGTTGCATAGTGTCATTGCAAAAGACAAGACAAAACAGAGAGGCAAGGACCAAACCTACCCCAGGGGAAAGAAACAAAAAAGGAAGAATCTGTCTGCCTGGCACTCTGAGTAGCAGAGGTCACCCAGGTTTCAAGGGAAGGGAAGGGAAAGGAAACCAGCTTTCAGGTGTTGCTGGGAAATGCATCTGAGGTGACCACATAAAACTGCTTTTGCATTGCAAGACGGACCCAGAAGGGGTCAGTCTGGCCTGCAGAGGGGTTAAGATCACAGAACTGCAGAATCACAGAACCACCTGGATTGGAAGAGACCTTAAAGATCATTTCATTCCACCCCCTGCCATGGGCACGGACACCTTTCACTAGACCAGGTTGCTCCAAGCCCTGTCGAACCTGGCCTTGAACACTTCCAGGGGTGGGGCATCTACAACTTCTCTGGGCAACCTGTGCCAGGGCCTCACCACTCTCACAGGGAAGAATTTCTTCCTAATATCTAATCTAAACCTACTCTCTGTCAGTCTGAAGCCATTCCTGCTTGTCCTTGTCACAACATAATCTTGTAAAAAGTCCCTCTCCCTCTTTCTTGTATGTTCCCTTCAGATGCCTCAGCTTTTGAGAGGAAAGCATCTCCAGCTGAATCTGCTGGTGGTGATCCCTGTTCCATTTGCTGACCCTCAGCAGGTCCCTGGGCAGTTCTGTGCCTGTGCCCACCCGTGTGTGCAACGACATCCTTTAGGAGACCTTGCTGCAGAACTCACAGCCCCTGCAAGCCTCTGCCTGCCTCACACCCCATTACCTCACTCAGAAGCTGCAGGGAAGGCTGTGCTTCCAGCCAGCCACCACCCACCTGTCCCTGACCAGCCACTTACTGCGTCGGATGTCGGCGTTGGGCAGGGGGCGGCTGTCGAACCTCCCATCCCTCTGCCCAGCAAGCCCATCTTTCTCTCGGCTTGCCATGACCTGCTGCCGGGAGATGCCATCCAGATCCAAGGCACATGAATGAGCAGAGGAGCCTGGCCCCAGCTTCTGTGAGAACATGTCTCCATTCCCCTTTTTGAGGTAGGAGGCAGGGGCCCATCCTTCCTGGCCCTGGTACCTGTGGGGGCAAGAATGGCAACATCACTGCACAGAGTCCCTGTGCTGCAGCAGGGCTGTGAGCCCTACCTGGAGGAGCAATGCTCTGTGCTCCACCCAAGTGGTGTGGAGCCACTGGACATCCCTGGAGCCAGAGCTCACATGTTGACTGAATGTACCGCCTGTCCTGGGCAATATGAGCTCACTGGGTGCTCGGTGGCATGTGGGCACCTGGAGAGCTCCAGTCATGACTAATGCCCCCACACAAGCTGGCCACAGCCAGCAGGACAAGGGCTGGGAACAGTGCAAAACCCCATTTTCTTTTCACCTCAGCAATGGCAGCAGTTCAGGAATGAAGCGCACTGGCAGGGAAAGCAGAGGGAAAAAGCAGAGGGCTGCTGCTGGATTGATGTACCTGGTCGTTGGAGAAAGCACAAGCCCTCTGCCTGAGAACCAGCAGCCTGGATCCCTTCCCTGCTCTAAATATGCTTAGGAGAGACACCAGCCCCGTGACCTGATCGAAAAACCACATCCGCAGAGTCTCCCTGCCATGCCGGAGACTCTCCCCGCTGGCTGGGCTGCAGCCTCTACGTTCCGATGGCACCGACTACTGAGCTTGAAATAGCCTTTAGAGCTCTTGTGGCAGCTCGCTGCTTAAATTGTCAATGGATGTGTTTCTGGGGCTTTGCTGCTGCCAAGACCACAGGTTCAATGTAAGGTTAAGAAAATTGCAGCCGTGCTCCCATTCCAATCAAGTCCAGCCATTTGCTGGACCACAGATGAGAAAATGAGCTTCCAGAAAGCTATCAGCTCAGGATGGTCTGGAGTCTTTGGCTTCAGCATACCCTGCGCACAGCAGACCTGGCCCAGACAATGGTCCTTCTCTGCAGGAGCATCCCAATAGATCCAGAGGATCCAGCCTGCCCCGGGGACACTCACTGGTTTTCCCATCAGCAGGACATGACGTAACATTCTCACACCAGTTCCCTTTCCACTGCTGGGGCATGTGATGCTGTGACATAGTCCACCTCCAAGCACAGGAAATCAGGAAATTTAAAGATTCTCAACCAAAGCTGTGCTTGAATATCAACTGGTAGGGATGGAGAGAAATGAGTTCTGGTACTCTGCCCCCCACTGCACCCCAGACTTGCCCTTGGGTACATCCCACATGCATTGGGTCTCTGCTTTGCACAGCCCCACCTGCAGTGCCAGGGAAGAGCAAGAAGTAGGGACAGTACCTGATTTTCCACCAGCCCTCCAGGTTCTTCTGGATCACCACCACCACAGCTCCCTTGTCCAGGTTCATTTCATCTTGGTCCCTTGCCGTGTAAGGGTAAATAACGGTGTACTTCTCCTCTGTCGGAAAGAAAGCACAGTTTCATGGAAACCTGGACTCAGTCAAAAATTGGTTATGAAGTGTTTTATATAAATGATAATTCTTGTTGCAATTTCAGTGCAAACACATAGAGATACACAACCATTCTGAAGAGAAATGACAGTGAAATATATTTCAAAACAAACACAGCTCTATTTGGAAATGTAAACTTTAAAGAGCTACTCTGGCCCAAGAAGTTGTCTAAAACAGTTACTCCTCTCCCTTAGGACTAAAGACTGTTTTTTTACAGCTTGTCACAGAAGCTCTTCTATGCATCCATTTCAGTTCAAATTTCTTTCTCAAAGCCCTTAAAGAAGAACTGTCCTCTATAAGGGGAGAGGAACCCCAGGGGCATCAGGGAGCAACTCCTCACACACAGCTCTCAAACCACTCCACAGCAGCAGATCTACAGGAACTTCCCTGTTCAACAGCTGCATCTCCCAGACATTGGTTAAACCCATGTGTGGAGCCTGGAGAAGAGTCTGATGTTCTGTCCACCAGACCAAAGGATGTTAAGCAGGGATTTGGGTGTTCTTCCCTTCAGGAGGAAAGGGAAACATCCTAACAACCATGCAGACAACATGTCAGACAAACAGATCCATCCATCCACCCCTCTCCCTCACCTTGTCCTGTGTTCTCTGGAAGAAACACAGGAAAATAAGTGCCTGTGCTTAAGCTGTGCCACAATAGGGTGGAGGCCATTTGGGGAAAAATCTGCTTCCAAAATCCACACCTGGACATTCATATATCCCCACCATGCAGGTTTTCTGGATTTTTCTTCTGTGAGGAGCACAGCTCTGGAAGGGCCTGATTTCCCACCCACTTCATGCAAAGGAGTCAAAGCAGAGAATGTCCTGTCACATCCAGCAAGACCAAGCTGGCTCTCCTCCTGACCCCACCTGAGGCACCAATCCTGGGCCAGGGCTCAAAGTTACTTTTACAGGAACTAAGGCAGCAGTCAGAAGAAGTCTGCATACATGTGCTGGGGAAAAGCAGAAACTCCAGTCTCTGAATCCAAAACAAGCCTCAAATTGTGAGAAGGAACAGCTGACAGAGCAAAGGGATGTGGACATGAGCAGGCCTCGTGGAAGGATGAGGAGCAGGTATGGCACACACTGCAGACTGACACAAGCAGGGCTCATCACATGCAAAGCAAACAAACGTGCACACAACAAGGCTCCAAGCACAAAACATTGGCAGCCAAGAAAGTCTCTGTGAAGTCCACCTTGACCCCATCCACTGGTGTACAAGTCCCCAAGAGTCCGACGGCGGCCAATGTGCCTGGGCAGAGACCAGTATCTCCATGGGACTGGGAAGAGCATGTTGGGGAAGCAGGAGAAGGACAAGAGAGAATGTAAAGGAGGCAGCACTTCAGGTCCAAGAAGAGATATGGCTGACACCAGAGAGTGGTACAGAGACTGTTCTCACCTGGAGCCCTCTGGGGCCCTTCCCCAGTCTGAGCCCCCCTCCCACCTCCACCTGCCTGAGCCAGCTACTGTTACTGCACTGCTTTGAACACACAGTGGTCACCACGAAGGATGTGCTCTCCAGGGGCATTTCAGATTTTCTTTAAGCAAAGGCTGCAACCTTGCTATTCCCATAATGTGAGCTCAGGCATGCTCTTTGTTCTGCATCTGTTGAAGACATGTCGTTTGTCCAAGGACCTGGGCTTTGGTCCTCCTCCAGTGCAGGTAAAAGCTCCCTGGGGCCTAAAGGAGGCACTGAGGTGGCAGGAGCGAGCATTCCCTGGAGGTGCCACCTTCGGCCCCTTCTGTGGGGGAGCAGGGAGGCCGGCTGTCACACTGCCAGTACCCAGGTGCCCCTCTCCTGCTGCAGCACTGGAGCTGCTGGGCAGGCAGGACCATTCTGGACAGCACGTGTGGGTTTGTCCTTTCCCTGCCCAATTCAGGAAGGGTGATGCAGTGCTGCCAGGAGCTCTGAGCAGTTCAGCAGGAAGAAGCTGGGGTAGATGCCTCCAGCAGCTTCTTACCTTCATCAGGCTGCATTGAGAACTCATCCTGGACTCCATCCTGGGCCTCCAGGCAGGTTGCTGGCACCCAGCCTTGCTCCTCCAATGTGCTCACAAACCACCAGCCTGAGAATAAAAAAAACAGCAGGTGGCTCAGCCAAGGGCTCACACCAGCCAAAAACTCCCTCCTCTCTCCAAACCACGAGTCTGGGGGGCTGTGACCCCTCCTTGCTGCCTACACGGGAAGCTCGGGTGGCCCCAAAGCAACAGAGCCAAGCACTATCCGAAAGGGAGCACAGACAGCAGCATGGGACAACTGCAGCTGAATGACATTGAAATGTACAATTCTCTCCCCAGGAAAAACAGGAGAGGCTCTCAGAGTTGAATGGCTCCAGCCACCGCATTTGCTCTACTTTTTTTCCCCCTTCATGGTTCATTTTCCCTCAGTCTGGGTCAGCAAGGCCGAGCTAATTAGCAGAGATGAATACCCTGTCTGTGAATCGATAGCTGACTCCTGCTGTGCTCGCCTTCTTTACATTTGTGGAAACAGCAAAATTGAAAAGCCACGAGCAACTGCAGGATTAAAACATGAGCTCTCCCGGTGGAAACCCAGCCAGCTCCACAGTGGCCACAAGCAATTCTGGGCCACCCTGTGTGTCCAATCAAAATAAGTGTGTGCTCCTCAGTTATTAAAAGCACAAGCTATTTGTGTCTTTAGGGGAAAAAAATAAAGACTGAGTATTATCCTCAGAACACCACCAGTGAGTCATTTAGAAAAACAACTAGATTGTTGGGGAGGGAATCAGCTACCTGCATGGGAGGGAAAATCAGGGCTGACCTTTGATAAATAAATTATTTTTCATTGTTTTTGAACTGGCTGTGCTAATAGGTTTCATTTGCTTCAGGGTTGCTTTCATTTTTCTCATTCTCAAACACAGCTGCTGGTGCAACTGATCCTCTGGGGACCAGTTTTCCAGAATTTTAAAATCTTTTCATGATTTAACTCCCCCCCCAACCCCAGCCAAGTAAACTTCAGCAAATGAATTCCCCTTTTCAACAAAACACAGAATTTGGGCCCATGACCTGACTCGATCCCTTTGCAGAGGTTAAGAGCAAGTTTAAGTTTTGAAGCAAGCGAATAGCTCGGCTGCCTGCCCTGCTGTGTTTGGAGGCAGGAATTGTGAATGCACAATGGGGGCTTTCATGGGCACCATGAGAGTGTCCCCCTCTGTCAATAAAACAAGCCTGCCAAGTTCAGGAATGGCTTTTGTCCTCAGGACTCATTGGCCAAGTTTTTCAGCACAAAGAAGCATAGAGACTGAAGAAGATGACGGCGCCTGGCGCTCAGCACATGGATAGTCAGACCCTTCCCTTAGAGACAGCTCTGAAGTCTTGCCCACGCTCATACAGACCAAAACCTTTTCCTCCACGTCCCACCTCAGCTCACCATTCAACGACATCCCTGTGAGGTGCCTGGAGGCTGTTTTGTTTAAGGTCCTTGTTGGAAAACACTGAGCATACAGGATTGCTATTCCTACCCCTGCTCTGCGACGCAGAGCGGACCCAAAGCCCTCTGCCAAACCAAACTCTCTGTACCTGATTCGTTCTTCTCAATGATATCCACCAACTGGCCCACGCACAAGCTGATCTCGGAGCTCTCCTGCTTCTGGTAGTCCGCCACCACGACATACTGCTCCAGCACCAAGGGGTCGACCGAGGCAGAGTCAGCTCCTGCACAGGGGGGACAAGAACTGACCCGTGTGCCAGGGTCAGCACAGGCCACCGCTCCCGAGCACCTGCTGGCCTGCGAGCAGCTCCAGGACACCCTGGGGGCCCCAGAGTGAGAGACGTGAGCCCAAGGCTTGGGCACAGTGAGGACGAGAGAGATCAAACCCGCAGCCAGGTGAGATGGGTACAGCCAGGTGAGACCTTTCGCTTGCTGCCCACCTTCCTGCTCACCGACAGAGCCATCCAAGCAACCTCACCACCACCAGAGATGCTCACAACAGCCTGGACCTGCTTTCAGAGACTGAGGGGGTTTGGGGGACCTTCCTGTGCACTGGTAACAGCTGCCCCAACGCACAGACCAGCTCTGACCCCAGCTCCAAACACTCAACCTGCAGTGGGTTCTGCTGGGCTAAAGAGCCTCCATCCAGTTGGAGGGTGTTTGTAGGACAGAGCAGCATCCCCTGTCTCATCACCCCGGGGTATTCAGTCACCTCCGTTTGCTCTGCTCTCTGCCCGGCTCCTTCTTCTGCAGATCCAAATTTCGTGTCAGAAAAGGAAAAAAAAATACGCCAAGGAGGAGCAAACGGGCAGGACACACCGGGAACAAAACCTTCCTGTGTCCAGAAAGAGGCTGACACCGGAGGAGAGCCGGGGGCGGCCGGATCGCCGGGTGCGGAGCCGGGCCGGCGGTAGGTGGCACTGCGGGATAAGATCGGGATACCAGGAGCACTGCGGGATACGGCGGGACACGGGGAGCGCTACGGGGTAACGCCGGGATACCGGGTACACCGCGGGATACGGCGGGACACAGGAAGCACGGCTGGATACGTGGGACACTGGGAGCACTCCCCGCTGTCAAGGGAGGGGAGCAGGGCCAGGCTGGTTTGTGCTTTGCAGGCACGTTTTCCATTAGGACAGAGCTCTGGATATGGATGCCCCCCGGCTCGGCGCTGCCCGCTACGACAGCACTGCAGCAGAGCTTCCCACTGGCAGCTGTCACTGCTTCAGAAACACGGCCCCACGTTTGTCCCATACACCGAGCAGAGCTCCCCTTTCCCCACGAGTGCCCAGGGCTGGCTGTGTCCTGGGTGCCCATGGAGCACCCAGGGCTTGGCAGGACCAGACGCAGACATTCCCTCGGGCACAGCCTCCTGCTGAACCAACCACAAGGCACTCGGGTACCCAGAGCACCAAAGCACTTGTCCATGTGCCTCCAAAAGCCTCCAAGAAGCACAAAGCTGTCAGAAACTCCTGCTCAAGACTCCCCTCCATCCCAAGCCCTGGCTTACAACTGCCATTCTGACTTGTGGCTTCACTACCTGTCAGAGGAGGACACTATTATATTATCCTGTTCTCCTCTGGTGCCGTAAGATTTAATTAATCCTTGCCAAATGCTCTGGAATTAGGAGAGTGTTAATTATTACAGCACAAGTGATACCAAAGAATCACACACCTGATCGCAGGTGTTCAGTTGAATTTAAAGGGCCCCTGTGTTACTCTGAGCCTCGAGTTTTGGGTTGAGGCAGAAATCACACCTGCCCCAGGCTCCAGCTGCTACAGCAGGCAGATATGCAGGACAATCAGCTCCCAGTCTCCGAGGGGCGTAAAATTCCCTAGAGAGAGGTGGCTCCTTGGGACAGTTAGGTTATATGCAGCAAAGAATTCAGACTATGTTATCAGGAATAAGTTTCTGTGGGCAAGTGCACCAGCACCATGTGCTCCCTCATCACATGAGAAGCCTCAGCCTGATGAAAGATCTTTCCTACGGGGGAACCTGTTGCAGGGCATAGGTTCCCCCATAGGAAACCTGTGGGGCCATACTCATCCCAAAAGGGTACGATTAGAGATGGACAAGAGCTAGCAGGTCTTCAGGACTGCTGCCTCACAGAGAAGTTCTCCTGTGCACAAGGTCACAACGTCTCCAGCTGGTTCTGAGAAAGAGACCACAACCAAGATTTAAACGAACAATGTGTTTTTGAGACATCTTCCTATTTAAAGGAAGAGGAGGCAAATTGTCTGTGTTAATCTGCTATAAACAGCACTGTGCAGAGCTCCAGGTGGGCTGGCCAAGTGCAGAGGATCTGTTAGTGCTAAAGAAAGCTTTCTCCATACCAAACCTCAGAGGTGGGGCACCAGACAGTATTAAAAATAGCCCTCTAAAGTGAATGTGGATGCTAGGACTATCTGTTCTACCAGCTCAATTAAAGGTTTGTATTTAAAGTGATCTGAGGATCTACCCAGCCCCTGAGAGAAGAATAACAGCCATAGGAAGAGATAAGTACTCTCCTTTCTGCCTCCCTTGCTGTAATTACACCTGCTGCTCTGAGCTATTTGTAGTTTCAGCAGCCAATTCTGGATCCTCCAATGTACCTATTAAACCAGCAACAGAAGTGGTAAACTGAGTTTGGAGGAAGAAGTAGGCGGTAATTTCAGGAGCATCTTCACCTGCCATAATCGTCCTCAACCACAAATATACACACTACAGTTAACAACAACATCCTGCCTATGGACAGACGTGGGTTTCTCAAAAATAGCAGTGGTGTAAAGCTTCCCAGCTAAGTTGGGAGACAGCACTAAAGCTCTGCACCGGGGGAGGGGAGGAAGGATTAGTACAGTCCCACAGGAGAGTGAGTTTTGCAGACAGCTCAGGCAGGGGCACAGACTGTGCATCCTCAACACTCCCCACTTGTGAGACTGACACAAATGTGGCCTAGAGAAGGGATGTGCCAAAAGACCACTGAGGCCCCTGGACTGGACTTGCAGAACTGATGCTTGCTGTGGATGCAGCAGTCACTGGGGAGATGCTCAGCACATCCCAGAACCAACCCAAAGGCTGCTCAGTGCAGTGACTTTGCTCTCAAGGCACGTTGCTGATGGGTCAGCCCGAAAATCGTTGCAGATTTTGTTTGATCAGAGACTTGGCCACTCACCCAAGTGTTGAGGTGTACAAAGCCAGCAGGAAATTTCACAGAAACGGGGTTGCTTGTGACATTTCCAGCTTTTCCACTTTCTGGCTCTGCAAGGGCCAAAAGTGAGGACTTTGAGAGCTTGGACACTGGTGCCTCCAGAGGGAGTAAAAAGCTCAGGACTGAAATCAGGGTGCACAGGTATTTGTTTTTGAAACCTACCCTTGCTATACACTCCAGCCCTTGCCTAATGCATCTTCCAAAAATGTCATACTTTGCATAGAGTTTCTTCTTCCTCCTCCTCTGCCTGTGCTGATCAGACCCAGAGCTCTCAGGACAGCCCCTCTTCTCCCAGACCTGAGGAGTTTATGAAGATCAGTACCATGAGTGACTTTCTCACTGCTCTCATGTGAAATGGGCACTGGATGCTGCACTGTACTCTTTGCAAACCCTCTCATCTCTTCAGGGATTTTTCCAGAACTGGAAAATAATAACATGGGAATATCATTCACCAATGGATTTTCGGAAAGGTCCCTTATGGCTGCTGTAGGATTTGAGGGCTGTGTTTTCACTGCTTCTCATCAGACTGAATACTGTAGTTTGGTGTCTCTCTGCCATTGCAGGCACATTACATAGCACAACAAAAAAGACATGGCCACATAAGAAAGCATATAACACAAAACTGGCAGCAGGGTATTTGAGATCTCTGCCAGCCTCCTTGAGCAGCTCCAACCAAATATAAACTCTGGAGACAGTTTCAGGTTCCCCTGCACTAGTCAGTGCTGCAACAAACCCATGACTCTCCATCTGTGCTTTCTGTTCAACTGTGAGATGAGGAGAGAACAGAAACACTCAGAACAGCCTTGGGGACTGATATGATGACTTCTTTTAGATGTCCCTAAATCAGTGGCCAAGTCAGTCTTCAGAGTCCCAGAGACTGAGGGATAATCCACCTCTCCCAAGCTGTAGGCTGAACAGAGCCTGGGCCCATGCCTGAGGCTCACAGACATGTGGATTACAAACACTGATAAAAAACCTCAGCAAAGAAAGCAGATGTTATTTCCAGTGCTCACATAGACGGTGCCCTCCTCTAAACAGCAAATGTCACCTGAGTCTCTTGGTCACCACAGGAGGCTGAGGGCAGGCAGCACTCTAACCCACTTCGCATCCCAGTGTTTGCTTAAATCCAATTTCCAAACAGGGCTTGCTGCTGGCAGGAGCTCAGAGTTCTTTCCAACACTCTCCTCAAGAGCTGTTCACCCCTTCTCTGGCAATGCTGGGAGAAATAAGCAATTGGGAAACCGCTTACTGGAAAATTCTCGTGATTTTTGTTTGTTAGCAGCTATTGGATGACCCCTCCTCAGGGAGATCCTGGATTGAATGAGCATTTTTTGTGCCTTGCTACACATTTGTTACCTCAAAGCAGGCCTGGCTTGAGGACCTGATGAACATCCTCAAGGAGCTGGGATGACAGAAGCAGAACCAAACTCTGTTTCTGATGCCAGAAAATGCAAGAGAGTGAGAGGAGTCTCTGAACATGTCTGGCATGAGGCATCGACCCTTTGCAACATTACTGAAGCAAATCCCTTTCCCTGATGGCTCCTGCACATATGCCAACTGCCATGGGCAGAACATCACAGCCCGCCCTGCCAGTGCAGGCTCTGGCTTGGTTGTTACCCAAATTCTTACCCTTTCAATATTGTCAAGTGAACAGCATCCCAAAGAGCATTTTCCCTTTGACCTCAGCAACATCCCTATGTTCCTTCCAAGCCCACCATGCCAAAGGGATGGCGGAGTGAAGCTGTCTATGAATGCAGTGGGAAGGCAAGATGAAGCTGTTTACATGAGAAGGAGAAAAGTTCCTGCTTTTTTAACAGCCAGTGTCCTTAAATTGAATTCTGCCCTCAAAGAACTGAGTTATGCAGCAGAAATTTTCTTCCTCTTCTTCTCAGCCCTAGAGATGCCTTCTCTTCTCTTGGTTAATGTAAGTGAATAGAAGTAAAAGTGATCTAAGCACATACTGATCTCATAGGAAAACACAACACTCTTCCCTTACTCACAAATGTTCCTGCTGAGGCAGCACACAAGAGAAGGTTTCAAGATGAGGGAGATTGTATCTTTCTTTTACATTTGTTTCATCAAAAGAGAGGAGAAGGAAAATATTTGCAGTGTTTTCATCCCCACCCACAGCCAAATGCTTCTCTCTGCCTCCAAAGCTAGGTGAAGTCCCACTTCAGAACAAGAAAGCCAGTACTGCATTCTGTGCTTACAAATGGCCCATAAAGGCTTTAAAATGACCATCCCAATGTCCTGCTTCGACAGAGAGCAGAGTTTGAGGAGAAAATGCTGTCCAAAGACTTAACTCTACTCGTAAAAGCCCGTTAGTTCATCAGGAGAGCACCCAACTACGACCTGCCTGTGAGAACAAACCAAAACCAGGAGCCACTGTTCAAGGTAACAACATCAGAGCTTTCCACGTGCATCCTCCTACAACTAGTCTCAGTTAAGACACTGAGACACCATGAGCTCCTGAAGGAGGGATGGCCTGCAGCTCCAGTGGAAAAAAAAGTGGAAACAAGTCTTTGAGTCTCCCCTATACTTCTCTCTCCTTCAAGAGGAACCCACTCACCTACAAGTTAATTTGCTTACACAGCTTATATGTCAATGCCAACTCTCTGGCCAAAATCCTTTCCACCACCTATTTCAGTAGAATCTCCATCCAGCCAAGGCTCAGACCTTCTTTACTGAAGAACCTCACACTATTTTTAAACCTGCAGCTTCAGTAGCTGAAAGACGACTCCCTAATCCACAGGTCAAAGGCTCTTCCACTCCTCTCTTCTTCTCCTCTCCATAGGGAGCTCAGATAACCACTAAACCCCACCAACTAGGAAGTTTTTCAGAGATGTTTCCCTCTATGAGGAGCAGGGGTAGAGTATCCCAGTCCCAATTGTCTTCCCAAAGGCTCCCAGCCGGTGCCATCACAAAGCAGAACCTACTGCTGCATTGGAGGCTTTCAACCTCACACTGACCACCAGGCAGCTCTGGATTTTTGAAATTTTGCATCCCCATCCCTGCAGACCTTCACCCAGGACCTGTGGCACATCCCCTGCACCAAGAGCCAAGCCCCAGCCCCAGCCTGCCGTACCTCGGCTCCGCTACTGCCCCGTGTCCACCAGCCACCACAGAAAGCTACGGGGCATGTGACAGCCTCTTGCAAGGGTCTTGCCCACCCAGCCTGAGCAGGTGTCCCCCCAGAGAAAGGCAAAGCAAGAGCACGGGCCAGGCAGCGAGCAGCTGTTAGTACCTCTCTGCAGGAAAGAGGCCGTTCTCTGGATAAACCCTGATGAGGAACAAAACCAACGGGAGACAAGGCATGAGGCGGGGAGGGAAATGAACTTGGGAGTGGCAGCAATGGTGGCAACAGCTCAGTTAATGACTGAAGGGGGAGGCCAGCACAGTGTAGAGAGCTGTGGGCATCTGACCCACCTTTGGGGGCACCACGGGAGGCGCAGGGGACATGGGATCAGGGCTTGGAGGCTGCAGTGAAATCCTGGGTGGATGGAGGGGACACACTGTGCTGGGAAGCCCCACAGGGGAGCAAAGCAGGGGCTTGTCTTGCCATGAGGCCAGGCCCTTGCCCTGCTCCAGGAGACAGCTGTGGGGAAAAGGAGGAGTTGGTGTAACCAGCAGAGAGGAAAGGAGTCCTTACCAGACCTCTTCTTTCCAATGGGCTCCCTGAAAAAGAGAAGGAAGAGCATCAGCAGAGGGATGGGGCAATTGGGTTGTTGGTCAAGTGTCAAACCACCCAGGAAAGCACAGCAGTGCTTGGCCCTGGTGGGGCCACTGACCTCCCTCAACCAGCTAATGTCTCCATGCGTGACATGGGGCACCACCCATCCTGCAAACAGCCCATCTCTCCGCTCCTTTCATTTAGAAATTAATGTTCTGTCTCTCCCAGGGGGAGCCTGAGTTTCAGGCCTGGTCCCCTTGGTGGCTTGGTGTGACAGCTACAACTCTCACCATGTCACTTGCTGAAAGTGGGTGGACTGGGATGATTAGGCAGCAGAGGCAGGAGCTGGGGAAGCCAAAAGCCCAAAATTGCTCCCAGCACAAGCCACAGCTCCCACAGAAGTGGGTGCCAGTTTGAAAACAGACAAAGAGGGAAATGCTGAAGTTCCTCTATGTCCCATGCTTCTCTCAGGGACAAAGTTGGGGAGCAGAGGGGAAGGGGAAATCATTTATACCCCAAAACAGGACAAGTCATTAAAGTGTTGTTGGAAGGATGAACACCAGGGCTGTGCAGCCTTCAGGACAGAGCAAGCAGGAGCTGTTGGTGGTTGTGAGGAGGCAATGAGGGAGCTTCAGCCCAAGTCCTCTCACTTTGGCTTGCCCACTGACCGCACCACTGATGAGATGGGTTAGAAACCACTGGTCCTGGGTCCCTTCTCTGATCTGAATGTTGCCCAGAAACATGGTTGCTGAACAGCCTCAAACCCAGGGCACAAACACAACTCTCTGCAGGCACAATGAAATCTAAACCAAGGAAAAACCTAAAAAACCTCAGAGTAACAAACTAAGATACCCAACCACCCTGAAATCCGAACAAATGCACCAGCCCTGTTCCCAGCCCAGACACATGGACTGCTACAAAAGGGCTCTCAGCACTTTCACATAATTCACCACTCTGGCCTTGAAATGCTGTGGTAGTGTGGGCTGATGGTAACCAGCTCCCTCTTCACTTACAAAGAACACTGCTTTCCCCACTCACACGTGTGACTGGTCAAGACCATCTGACTGAGACAAAATATTCTGATACCAGGAGATAATACACTGATTCTTGTTAGTTCCAGGAGGAGTAACAAGCACAGAGCAGGGACTAGAGTTTCCAAGGAGGAAAACATTCACCTGGTGGTAAAAGGACTCTCCTCAGACTTTGAGCTGCCTGACCACTGCTTGGAAAAGTGGCTGGACCAGCCCAGATGGATCCCAGGAGCCTCTTCATCTGCTTATCATGTCCACTGGCAAAACTCCCCATCCCTCACTGTTTTCAGGCTATGCAGAGAAATCCCTCCATGCTCAGTGAGAAAGCCAGAGCTGGGCTATACTTTGTTCTCTTTCGAGCTTATCTGCATTTTCAGACTGTAATTACTGCAGTCATTTTATTCCCCTAGAGCCATGGGGTGATGTGGGGACGGCTGCCTTCAGGGCCCACCCATCCTGGTTCTGCTGGCAATGCCTTCTCCTCCCAGTCCCTCTTTCCCACTGCACCTTAAACCTCTGGTACTCATCCATGGAGGCATCAATAAAATTAAATGAAATGCAATGAAGATGGACCAGAAACAAATGCGACACTGTTACCTAGAATCTGTAGGCTGTTGAGTTCAGAGACCACAGACTGTGCAGAGACCTGAATGCCATGTCCCAGGTGCAGAGACCAATGGAGGAATCTACTGGACAGAGCATTCCAAAGACATTTCTAAACAGAGACTGCATTGCAGAACTAAATTACAATTTATTAATAAGCCTCATTAAATTCATCCCAGTTCAATGGTACAGCAGGGAAGGGAGGCAAAGCAAGGCCAGGTGAGCCCACTGGAGATCAGCAGGTGGGCATGGCACCCTTGTGCTGACTGGAGGGCGCTGATGGAAATAACTGTTGTTTTTCCCCTGCCTTCTGCTAAACCTATTACTGTAACTCATCCCCCTGTTTCCTTTCACCGGCTGCTCCGTCTGAGTGAGGGGGCAAGGAAGGAGCTGCAATTTCACTTTGCTGCAGCACTGTTCCTGGCAGGGTTACAAAGAGCTGCAGGTCTGAAGACCAGCAGCCTCAGCCCACCACCTCAGAGAGGACAAGAGCTCAGACAGGGCAGGAAACAGCAATAAACTCCCAGCAGCATCTCCTCCTCCTCCAATCCCTGTGGAGCAGAGAAAGGCACGCACCAGAGCTTGCAGGCACGGCTTCCTGGAAACTGGAGGCTCCAGAAGAAGGGAAGGAAAGGCCACTCTGCTTTCCACTGTAAAACTCATTTAGCTCCAACCCCCACACCAGCCAGGCTGTGCAGATGTACCAGCAGCCACAGCACAATTACAAAGCACCAACACACAGCTATGGCTGTGTGCCACCAACCAGCCCCACAGAGCTTCCCAGGTGCTAAAACTCAGGAATGGTTCTCCAGCTGCTTTCCAGAACCTTCCCAGTGATGGCAAGAGTTCCTGTGTGCCTGGAGTCTCACTTAAAGCTCTGAGCCAACAGTACAGTTTCAGTGGGCTCAGTTCAGTGTCCTTCAAGAATCTAATAATCCCCTGGAGCAATCCTGAAAGGAAACTTTTACACATGGAGAACTCTTAGCACCAATTAATAATCCCCATGCCACTTTTTTTTTTTTCTTTTTTTTTTTTTTAGAAAAAGAAGGTCAAGTTTCTCAAGCATCTTCTCTAGTGTATCAGACAGCATCCCTCTGGATCCAGGGATGGGAACGAGTGAGGTGGGGAGCACAAGGGGTCAGCAAAGGTGTGAGGCAAAGCAAAGAGCTTGGGAGGCAGGTTGAAAGCAAACACAGAGATTTTGTTCTTCAACAACATGTAAGTGAACTGTTAAACCATTTACTGCAGGATGCTAGGGACACTGAAAGTCTGCATGGACTTACAGGGTCATAATTCAGGCAAGAAATGTTAATTAAGTCATTAATTATAAAACCAGGTAAACCCTAAAGGCTAGAACAGTGATGAAGAAGGGTTCTTACAGGCTTGCTTGGCTCTTAACTCTTTTCTAAGGCATGTTTGGTGGCTGCTAGGCCAGGCAGGGCCCTGAGCTGCAGGGAGGTGGCCCTGAGGTTGCCATGTAGAAAAGCCTACCTTGCAGTGGGACTCATGGGAGCAAGGTGCCCCAACACGTGACTCAGGGACCTCAGCACCATCCCTGCTGCCCCACAGCCCTGGCCACAGTTGGCTCATGGAATTGGTGAAGGACACTGGAACACTAACAGAAGGAAAATAACTCCAGCTGCTGCAAAACCACACAGGAGCCACATCAAGATGAGACGGATCTGAGGTCAGCATTCCCAGAAAACATCTCCCGCATAAAAAAACCCTCTCTTAGTAAAAAAAAAAAATTCCTTCTGTAATGCAGTAATGCCACCAAAATAGCTGTCAGGAGGTAGTTCATCTTCTAAGTATTCCAAAAGCTTGGAGATATTAGAAAAATTTATGCAAGTGAGAGAGACTGAGAAATGGGGGTACAACAGAGCTCTTGTTTGGGAGAACTGGTGTTTAGCAAACGCTCCAGCGAGCTCTGAATGGAGCCCCTGTCCCCACACTCCAGTGCCATGGCTGCCCATGTGTTTAACCACTGGAGCATCAGCCAAGCTGAGCCCTTGGGCTCAGAAACCTGCCCTGTTAGCACAGAAAACCAAGTGCTCTGCCCATGCAACTGTCACAAAGAGTATTTTTGCAGATTGGATTCAACCCCTCTGGTCTTTCTGTCTGCTGTCATCTAGGAATGATAGTTCTCAGCAGAAAGGGAAGGAGATGGCTATTTTGGAGCTGAGATCCTGGTGAATCTGCACGTAGGCATCAGGAGAACTGTGAAACAAACAGTTCAGTATACAAGCTGTAATTTGTCTGGATAGCAGGGCATGACCCAAAAGCCACAAGCCAGCAAGTATCCATATCCAAACCAAAAGCCATCAACACATGGATCTCTAGCTGACCAGCAAAAGCTCCATCCTGGAGCAGGGACTTGAGCCTCCCCTCTTTCTAGTTCATGGCCCTATTACTCCCCAAACACCACACAAAGGTGACAAGGAAAACTTTTGCTCCTGGCACAGCTCAACTACGAGGAAAGGTAAGCGCACAAAAAGTTACAGGAAAGCAGGAAGAAAAGACATTTGCTTATGGAAGATACTGGCTACAAGTCTGCACTTCCAATTTATGGAAACAAGGGAAAGGAACAGCTTTTCTCCTTGTTTTAATGATGGAAACATGCTTTGTCAATCATCCTCTTCTGGCACTTTGGACCAAACACAAATCTTTTACCCACAGTGGCTGCCAGTACCACGGTCCTAAGCAGGACCTTTCATAGAATCATAGAATGGTTTGGGTTGGAAGGGATCTTAAAGCTCATCTCATTCCACCCCCTGCCATGGGCAGGGACACCTCCCACTCAAACAGGTTGCTCCAAGCCCCATCCAACCTGGCCTTGAACACTTCCAGGGATGGGGCAGCCACAGCTCCTCTGGGCAACCTATGCCAGGG
The DNA here is from genome assembly GCA_035041135.1 of Platyrinchus mystaceus. Classification (NCBI taxonomy): domain Eukaryota; kingdom Metazoa; phylum Chordata; class Aves; order Passeriformes; family Tyrannidae; genus Platyrinchus; species Platyrinchus mystaceus. The sequence goes on from JAWWLV010000030.1 coordinate 15,934,601, forward strand.
CCTCACCACCTCCACAGGAAAAAATTTCCTTCTAATATTCAATCTAAACCTACTCTCTGAACCCATTCTCCCTTTTCCTGTCACTCCAGGCACTTGTAAATAGTCTCTCTCTATCTTTCCTGTAGCCTCCCTTCAGGTACTAGGAGGTCACAATTAGGTCACCCTGAAGCCTTCTCTTTTTCAGGCTGAACAATCACAATTCTCTCAGCCTTTCCTCACAGGAGAGGTGCTCCATCCCTCTAAACGTCCCAGTGGCTTCCTCTGGACTAGCTCCAACAGATCAATGTCCTTCTCCCTATAAGAGACAAGTTGGCCTAGTCAGATCACATCAGGCCTGAGTCTCATTTTAGCCCAGTTCTCCCTTCCCTGATTTATTGAGGCTGGTCCCTGCTCTGATTCCCTGTCAGTCTCCGTGTGGGAAGCAACCTACTACTGTGACTGCCAGTGCCACTCCCACGTCACTGCACAGCACCAGGGCTTCGAGGGGTTACTGACAGAGTAAGTGAGGCTGCTGCAGGAATAACCTCATTAGCAGCACACCCTTTCCTCATCTGGTCAGCTCCCAGCTCATTTCCAGGCACCTTTCAGCCCGGATTGCACAGGCAGCCCCCAGCACTGAGAGCCCTTTGCTGATTCAGCAGCAGCTGGGATTCAGCTGAGCCCTGGGTCCTGCCCATCCCCTGCTCCCTCCAGTGATGCTTTCCCTGGCAGGGAGGAGCAGGGTTACTCCCCTCTGCACTTGGTCCTCCACCCCAGCAAAGAAAACATACACAGCAGCAGAGCTGAACTGCCCTTGAAACGCCCCAAGATCCTCTCCCTCCAGCCAAGGGCTGTTTGGCAGAAAGGGGAGGAAGGCGAGTTGTGGATGTGAGCTTAGAGGGTAACCAGGCATATAGAAAGGAAGAAAATAGCTTTTAAAAGCTGTGCCTGTGCTCCTACTGGAAAAAAAAAAAGGTTCACAAGCCAAAAGGTTAAAATCAGTAACTTTAACTGTCTTATACCTGATGGGCTGCTCAACTACCAAAAAGAAAACAATGAAAGATGCTTTGAATTGATTGAAGAGGTTTCTCCTGTCACCAGCCTCTGGGAAGCAGCACCAAAATGGCTCCTGCCCCACCAAATCCCACTTGTAATGTGGGGAATGGTTAAATAACTACTTAGTAATATTAACAACTTATTAATAACTACTAATGCTTACTACAGAGTTAACCTGGGCTCCCTCATGTTGCACAGCCGAAATGCAGCTGGCGAGGAGAGTGAGCAGCTGAATGCCTTGACTCAGCAGTGGCTTCGTGCCCAGCCATTCAGACTTCCCCAGCCTTATTCCAGAAACTCTCTGCTGCGGTTAAAAACAGCTTCAAATTGAGAAAGGGTGGATGGGAGGTAAGGGGGGGCGTGCACAGCAACTTCCCACCTCAACAGCCTGACATCCTGCTGCTGGTCAGACCTGCTGAGATACGTGGGGAGCAGGAATGTGATGACTCCTCTTCTTTGAAAATATAGGGCTTCCATCCAGCACTGAGGAGAAAAATCCCACATCCCCCCACATTGCTAACTTTCTGAGATTTTTTTTCCATAACCATTTCTCTTCTCCTTCTTCCCCTGCCCCCTTTGCACAGCTCAGTAGAGTCACCTCTTTCAAAATTCCTCCAAATCCTCTGACAAACCACCAGGCAGAAGCCGTTATCCCAGTCCAGAGCTTGCTGGATAGGGATCCACATCACAAAAGCCACCAGTTGTCACTGCCAGTGGAAAAACTACAATATCCCTCTGCTCTCCTGTTTGAAGTGGTCTCTCTGGGCAGGAGCACACAGGAAAGTTGGGGATGAGGAAAGAGGGGATAGAGGAAGGACTTCACCTCCCTCTTCCCCCCTCCCAACTGCTGGAGACTCCTATCTCAACTCCACTTTTGGTTGTGACGTCCCACACAACTGGAAGTGATGGTGGAAGAAGGAGGCACAAAGTCAGTATTTGACCCTTTCCCTCTCTGCAGGACAGGCTGGGGCTTGTAGAGCAGGCAAGAGATTGAGAAGGGCTGAGGAACTCAGCTTACAGGGATGGGATCCAGTAGTGACCTGTTTGTGTTGGTGCTCCCAACACCAGCACAGGAACACTGAAGGGAGCTGCACTGCAGGAAAGCAGAGAGCCCTGGCTTGGCCCAGAGAGAACTCCAGTGCCAGGGAAAGCAGACACCACAGGAGAATGGAGACAAATGCATGAGCTGTCCAACCTCCTCTTTTCATTCCCAAACACTGTCAGATCCAAGGACTAAATTCATCCTTTGCAGCTAAATCAGAGCTCCACAGACTGCACCCAACTATGGTCCCTGAAAGGGGACTGACATCCTGGGGTGATGTGAGTTAGGTGGACCCTCACCCGCACCCCAGACAAACCAGCATTCAAAGGCACATCCATCAGCACTCAAAGGCACATCCCCTTCAGTGCCACCAGCCACCACTCTTGTGGGCATGCTGGGACCAGAGGTGTCAACCAGGGAAGCCAAGGGAGGGGACAGGGAGCAGGAAGGCTCCCAACCACAGAGCCCTGAGAGCGGCTGCTTGGCTTGGCACCGAGTGTGCTGACCAGTCCTTTTTCCCTCCCTCATTCCCACCTTTCAACCACTCAACATAAAAGTCTGCCTTTTCCCTTTTTTTTTTTTTTTTTTTAACTCCGTTCATGGCCTGGCTCCCTTTCAAATTCCCGGAGAAAAGTATTTATCTGCTGGATGAATGATGACATCCGGCCAAACCCCAGACACGCCATCACATCTGATCCAGCCCAGCCGTCTATCACAGCTCCCATCTCGTTATTGGTAACCTGGCGACCTGCCAGCACTCGGGGCTCAGGAACAGGCTCCCACCAATCTCTCCAGAGGAGAGAGAGTCAAGGACTTTTATTAATTAGCATTTTGAATTGTAGCTAATAAATACCCCTCTGGCATTCATAATGGGATGGGGAACACAATAGAGATGTCCTTGAGATGCTGCTGGAGTTTTGCTGCTGGAGGCAGATGGAAAAGAGTCACCCAGTAAGTCCTTCTGTGTGCTGCAAGCTTGCCTGCCCTCCCTGAAGAGAAGCAGGCAAGGGGGAGGCAGCATCTCCTCCTTGGAGAGAAGCAGGCAGCAGGAGGAAGCATGACCACTGCTGGATTCAGTGGTGCATCACCTGCTCGCCCACCCAGCACTGCAAAGGCCAAACACACAACACAGAGCAATTCTGCATGCAGGAGCTGTGAAGTGGTGCTGCAGGACGCTGTGGGATGTCCCTGAAGATGGACTCCACAACACAAGCACTTGCTTGGGATTCGGTTTTGGGCTGGTGCATCTGCTCCCCTTGTTTCTCAGACCCAAACCAGGGAGGTGATGAGGGACATGGCACTGATTGCTGCAAGGACAGAGGGCTGGAAGCTACAGCTTCAAACACAGTCAAGCACAGAGCTGCACCACACTCAGCACCCAAAGGTCTCCCTCCACATTGGAATGTGCTCCTTGTTCTGGCCACAGCCCACACCCTGCCTGGTTTCAGGCTCAGCCTATTAGACAAAATAAAGATGAGGAAAGTGTGTGCAAAACTGAAGCTGCCCTTCATTCCACTATGGATGAAGGTGCCTCAGCTACAGGCAGGTTCCAAAGCTGAATCCTATTGCAAAGCAGCTCACCACCCTCACTCAGGGCTCAAAGACCAATGCACAGGCAGCACTCCACATGCCAAAACAGCCTCAGGGGCTGTTAAACCCCCATTATACCCTCCCCCCTGATGTCCTTGGCAAGCTCATCTTTCCCCTGTGTCTCTCGCTTGCCCCTGAGGTGACGCCTTCCCTGAAGGATGACCCATGGGGTGGAAGGTTAAGTGGTCAGCAATGGCTGGGCAGGATGGATGAGAGCGTCAGCTGACAGCAAGCAATTAGTTAATGGGCTCCGGGGCCCTCAGACCAATTTCATCAGTGACCACGAGCTGCAGGAGGAATGATGACAGGCCAGGCGAATAGAAATAGGAGCCAAAGGAGGAAAGTAGGGATGGGGGAAGGGGAGATTGTGAGAAGGAACAAAAATAATCAAAAACCCAGAGAGAAGACACAGTCCACACAAGCATGATACTTAGCTGAAGACCTAACAGGCTCAGTCGCTGCTCAGAAGACAAAAACAAAATGCCTTTATCTACCTCCACACCCTTCCAATACAGAGTGCTGTCAAATCAATTTACTGCCTTTTCTCTCACAATTAATCAGGCCTCCTCCATTGCTCAAGCCCTGGTAGAGCCATGCACCGTGTCACATGCAGCATAAAAAGAGAGCAGCATAGCAGGAGATGGAGGCGGCTGCTCAGATTTATGCTGCTTGTGATTAGTAAGAGATGGGTGGCTCCTGGCCAAAGCAGCTCATAGTCACAAGACTTATAACCACACAGAGTTGCGTAAGGCACGCAAAATTCCCTGCAAATGTTCCTCAGTTTGCATGGAAAGACTGTGGAGTGTTGATATGGATGGGGCTTATGGACATGGCTAAGGGAAAGAGCCCTTCAAATGAGGCAGAGGGTGTTAGAAACCATGTGAAATGAGGCTTTTCAGATTGACCATGTTTCTGAAACTGGTATTTGCAGGTAGGAAGTGGCTCCGGAGGAGACCAGCACTTCATGGGGTCCCAGAGAAGAGTTTCCACTTCCCCACTGGAAAAGACTACGACAGGAGTTGGCTGACCGGGCAGAGGTGTCCACCTTGAGCTGCACAGCCCATACTCCCTCTCCAAGAAAGTCTCCTAATCCCAGATCTGTGACTTGTGGGGGAACCGCTGATGAACATCGGACTCACGGATATCAACAAGTTCAAGGCAGTTTGTGTTTCCTCACCATTCCAGAGGTAGCAGCTGCCCAACCAACTTACTCTTTCGGGGGTGTCAAGTCATCAGGTCGTGTCTCAAAGAACTGGAGAACTTCCTCACACTGGGAGATGTAGGGAGGCAGCTGGATCAGAGCCTGAGGAGTAAACAGAGACACCAGTGATGGGAAGCATCAAGGCTGTGCAAGAGGCTGGGTGAGGACAGGCCCTCAGAGCACAGGGACCTGGGACGTGGCATCCAGCTTGGCACCTGCGTGGTTCCTGCACACCGGAGCGCAGAGCCAGGCTGGGGAGAGCTACAGCAAACACACACCAGAGCGCAGCAAGACCCAGGGAGCCCCCAGTTACACTCACCACACCACCCTAGCTGCAAGACTCTCAAGACGAAAGGAGAATAAGCAGAGAGTACCCAGGCCCTGCCTAGCCCAGCTCCAGCCTTTTGGGCAGGTGTTCCCTTTCAGGGTAAGAGCCACAGGGATGTCCATCCTGGCATCCAGGCTTCTGACCATGGCGGAGCTCAGTTTCCCAGCCATGCTGGGGGCATGGAGCCATCATCCTTGGGAAAGGCTGGGCAGTTTACATGTGGCAAACTCTCAGTGCCATCAGCCGTGACCAGCACATCCCAAAAATGCTGCTCTGGGCAATGGCAGCTTGGGAAGAGGCAGAGAGAGAAGCAACAGGAAGCAAAAGCACAGACACCAGCTCATCAGGGCAAGGCCTGCAAGGCCTCAATGCTGCTGTGGAACAGCAGGAGATATAAACTGCCTCAACTTTTTTCCTTTCCCTCTGAGGAAGCCACTTGCAAAAAAGCTTCAACAGTGGGACTTGCAGGGTGAAAGTGTGTTTGGCTGGGGGGGCTGGGGGCAGAGGCTGGGGCAGCAATATTTGCCTGGGCCAGAGCTCTTGCAGGTCCTTTCCAACGTGGGCTGCAGCAAGGGCTGGGCAGGACAGCAGCTGCCCTGCCTGCCCTCTGCTCGTGCAAGGGAATGGAGTCACAGATGATGGCAACTGCAAAAAGTAAAAGAGCCTGATGCAATTCAAATAGGGACCATTTGAAATCAGGGAGCAGTCCTGCAGTCTGATCTGGAGCAGATGTTTAACCAATTTTCTGTGTAATTCCCCCTCCCCTCTCTGTGCTGTCACAGCAGTCTCGTGACAGCAGTGTGGGCAACCAGATCTCCACTCATTGCTGCATTGGAGACAAAGCCACATCTGCAAAGCCCCAGGGTTACCACACAGATCAGATGTGGCTCCATATTGACCTAACTGCTGGCCCCCAAAAGCCCTCCCAGCCGTTCAGCAGACAGTCACTCGCTGCCAGCACAGCAGACAGTCAGACCACTAATCATGGGCCAGATGCGAACAAGATCATGTGAGAGACAGGAGAGAGAAAACTACTCACTCCACGGCTTTTGGGTCCAGGGAAGGGCTATTCAAAGATCAAGTTTTGCATGGATGCCATTCCTATGTGGTACCACTCCCCAGTTCCAGCATCCCATGATCTATACAATTTCCCTCATGCCAAAATCACTCTGATTTTGTGGCCTGGAGAAGGCTCCATGTCCTCTGAAAGCAGGGGACGATCACAGAAAACACCCTGTGCTGGAAGGAGGAAAGACAAGACCCACAGCTCATTTCCCAGGACACTCTGAAGGAAGCCCACCTAGAGCTGACTCTGCTGGTACAGTGGTGGCTGAGTCAAGCAGGCCACCCTGCAGTCCAGCTGGCAATGGTCTACAGCAGCTATGGCCACTAAATCAGTGGCATAAGTAGCATGATGTCTGTCCCACCTCTGGCTCTCCCACCCAAAGGAGTGATCTAGGGAGGGCCATCAGAACATGGCTTCAGTCTGTGGTGTTGGAGGCACAGCAAGTCACCTCACCCACACTGCTGCCTGCAAGCCTGAGGACAGAGGCTATTGACCAAAGATAGAAAATCCTTGTTGCATTGAAATCCATTTTCCAGGGAGTGAGAAAAGATTATTCTCTAGCAGTGATATTTTTAGTGGTCTGCCTTGTCTCTTTGGGGTAGAGCATCACAGCATTGCAGCTCTTTCCTCAACCCTCCAATAACATTTTCTCAAAATCCCTGAGACAGGAGGAAGGCAGTTCCCACATCAGGAAAAAGACCAAGAGATGTAGAACACAAAGAGAACACACCAGAGAAATGGGACAGAATCCGAGTCTCCTTTCTTGTCATTCCTATGGTTGTGTGAAGTCTCATTTAGCAAATGATTGCTCTTACCAGTTGCTCTGATTCTTTTGCTGCTTTTCCTGCACCTTACCTTAAATTGCACAATTTTTAGTATGGTGGGACCTGAAAAAGAGCCCTTCAGCAAAAAACTTGTGAATCAATGGTTCTTTCCCTTGCTCCTTTTCCCTGCTTATACCCCAAATCTCACCCACTTTTCCAGGGCTCTCCCAGAGTACAAAGACACTCTACTTCCCTGGCAGGAGATGGCAATAAAGCAAAAACTTTTTCTGTGGGAACACGTTCTCAACATATTCACCTGAGCCTCAACTCTCCCTCAGCAGGGCTAAGCTGGAGAAGACATTTTGTACTTCTGTTCTGCGCCACCACCCTCCAAGCACGAGCAACATCCACCTCCAATGACAGACATGGCAGCAAGAGAGTGGGACACTGCCCCGGAGATCTGCAGCACAACGTGCCTGAGCAGGGACATCTCTCTGCTCCTGAAAATTCCTTGCTCATTCTACATCTCTGCAGCCTCCACTTGGTCCCACACCCACCCTCAGCTCAGCTGCTTTACAGTTAAGCAGCAGCAACTGGAAGGCCACGGCGAGCACAGTATTCCTTGGTAATGCATTAACGGGAGGAGGAGAGCACAGCTCCCTAAGTGGGTCATATAACATCAGCTATTATGTTCCAGTTGTTAAGTCAAATGGATTCATTATATTTTATGCCATTAATGGCATCGTTCTGAAAGAGTCAGCAGCAGCATCTTATCACTTAGGGACTTTTTCTTCCCAAAAATTAAATTTACGGTTGTGTGCGTCTCCAGGCAGCTGACACATTTCAGTGACTCACAAGACAAGGGGCTGATCGTGCCTGGATGGAACCAAGCAGTTACTTGCACCATCAGCTTCCCCCCCGACAGCTCCAGGCACACCTTGTACTACATCTCCATCACTGTGCTCTCACCTGCTCTCCTGGCCCGCAGTGTTTTTCATCTGCAGCCCCACTGCAGAGATGTCAAGATGCATTTACTAATTCACCTTTATCCTTGTACCTGTTATTCCAGCCACGACATCCCTTCCATAGGTCTGGCTGAGTCCCAAAACCCACAGGCTCTCCCACCATGCAAAGTCCCAGGCCACAGTCACTTCCACACCTCCTGTGCCTAAGGAATGCAATGAATATTTCCCCATTTCCTCATCTCCTCCCTTGGGTTTTGCAGTCTTTGTATATGTTTTCAACAGCATTCAGACTTGATTTTGGAGGTACCAGTCCTACCTTCAGCCCATTTCATAGGTGCTGCAAGTACTAATGTCCTTCTTTGGCATGATGAGATGTGGCATACTTTATTTGTGAAAAAATAATTTTTTGTGGACTTTGGTATTTTGTTTCCCCCACCAAAAAAAAAAACCCTAAAATCACAATTTCCCTTAAATTTAAGTCCAGTTTTATATTCTTCAAGAGCATGGGGCAAATCATCTCAGCCTTATCTCTTTTGGCTTCCAATAATTTTCTGCAGGTACAACTCATCTCACTCCCGTGTAAATAACTGGTTTATGTAACCAGTAACAGGAGTTTACATCCCAGTTTGGAACCATCCCACCAAGAAAGTGCTGTCTTCTACATAAAACAGGAGGTCTGTTCCCAACAGATGGGAAAGGCTCCCTGAGGAACTGAGTCCTACAAGCCTAGTCCTGCACACACAAATTTCGCTCCGAACCGCCTGTACCAGACAGGACACAGCCAGGTCCTTTCCAGCCCATCTGGAAAAATGGTTCTGGTTTATACCAGACAAATACCAACACATCTTAGGAAAGAAGACAAAGGGAAAGCCCAGCAGCATTTGCAAGCCCAGGTCTCCAAACCCTCTGCATTTCATGAGGAGTGAAAAGTGAATAATTGGGTGGGTTTTCATCACAGGAAGGGTTTGATAGCAGTGGATAACCCACACTCCCTGTTCTCCCAGCACTGGCACACCATTATATAGTGGCAGTCAATCAGGATCGAGCTCGATCAGGTTGGGTTCATCTTTGGTGGATGGAAGAAACCTGCCCTTACCTTGCAATATTCATCAATAGGTATCAGGCGCTTGACGGCAACATCACGGATGTGGCTCCGGCGGAAGAGGATCTTCCCTGAAACAGGAGAGATGGAGAGAGAAGAGCAGGTCAGCACAACACCCACACACTACTCTCTTGAATCACTCTGCCAGGACCTATTTCCTGCACGTCTCATTTTTGACAAAAGCGCCTTACCTCAAAAAAAAAAAGCCCATTCCCCCCTAGATTAAACACCTTGTCAGAATAAAGCACATTTAAAGTGGCAACCATGTTCAAGGAGAGAAAAGAGGAAACAATTACCAGCAAACTGCATCCCCATGGTCTCTTACCAGTGTGGTGATGATGGAGGAGTAGCCCCCATCCAAGCATACGCCTGCTAGTTCACAGCTTGCTGGTGTGCAAGTCCTGGGAGGACAAGATTCCTGGCAAATGCCATCCCTGCAGCTGCTATTGCAGGTGGGACCCTTGCTGCAGGCTCCCAGATTGCTTAGGGCATCCAGGTCTAGTGTGGGCAGCAGCCAAACCAGAGGGTTTCTCTCTGTGTCACTCCTGTGACAAACTGGTCGTCAAAGCCCCAGTGTCAGGACTGCAGCTCTGAGTCAGACCTATAGAATTTTCCTTCCTGTCTGGGGTTTATTTTTGTTCTCCATTAATGGGATCCTCTTGCCACTCCGTTTCCTCCCCTCTGACTTGTGGTACAGGCCTCTTTTCTTTGAAGTCTAATGAGTCCTAAATGCTTCAAGCTGCTCTCAGAGGGAACAGCTTCTCAGGCGTTTAAGGAGACAAAAGCCATTAGCAGACAGTGAAACAGATACATGTAGAGGCTCGTGATCAAAAGGCTTGGTATGTGGTAGGATTTCAGACCACTTCCCAGAGCATCAGGAACTGGCACTGCTTTGCCATACAATCACCCGGAAAACTGTGTTTTGAGGGGGTGGGTAGTAATGAAGTTCCCTCAAGTTCTTCTTGACAGTTCTCCAATACCACAGGAAAATCTCTTCTGTTTTTGTCCCTACTTGGGTTTCCAATCCCACCCCTGAATGTAGGGAGAGCAATGTGCCCATCCGTGTAACCCCTTCACTTATCAAAGAGGTCACCAAGGGACAAACCAGAAGCCAAACTCCCATCATAACCAAATACCAGCACACCCTCTTTGCAAGCAACATGAGAACAAGGAAAAGCACTCTGGAGAGCCACACCACGGCCTCAGCCCCTCCTGCGAGTCTTCACAGGAGCTGTGGCACTGCTGAAGCTGGAAGCTGGATGTTACCAAGCTACCCAAGAACATGACATGGGAAAATGGCCATGGGCTTATCACAATTTTAAATCCAAGGCTGGGTCACCCCCCTCTGCATCTCCCTGACTTGGCCAGGATCTGAACCACGCATGACTTGTGCAGCCTGCCAGTGCATTTTTTAAGCAGAGATGAACTAAGCCAACCCAACTTCAGCTGGCAAAGAACACAAACAAGAACTTTATGGAGGAGCCAAGTCTCCTGCTAGGCTCAGTTAATGCAGAATGCCTTTGAAAATGGACTGTCCAAGGGAGCACACTGCAAACCTACTCAGTGCTAGGTCTACTCTTGCCCTCCAGTGACAGGCATGGGGTCAGACCAGCTCATACCAGAAGGATTGCTCCTCATTATGTCCTGTTGACAGCGAGGGGCTGAGACATTTATGGTGGGAAATGCTCTGCTCTAAAGTGCATTCCTTTTTGAAGCCTACCAGAGCCAAGTCTGGCAGTTCTTATGATACAGTGAAAAAAAAATCACCCCTCTATTCAATCTGTCTTTTAGATTTTGAGGGTGAATAGCCTGGGAACACAGAATTTGTCTGGAAAGACTGGGAACAACAACCAGGTCAGAGCTCTATTTGTTGCCCTTAGCAATTATTTTCCATCAGACAAGCAAATGATCAACAGTTTTCTCTTTCCATCAGCAATCACAGTGTATTTGCTGCAGAGGATTCTATTTGAACGATGATTTTAAAAAAGATGAATGGATCACACTAGTTCTGTTGGCAGTTGTAAGGAATAGCTGTTTTGGTTTTATGTCTGCCAAAATGAAATCACTGATGGGTGGGTATGTTATAAATGTCTGAAATAATAAGTTCTGGGTGTGGGAATATTTAAATGTTTAACAAACATATGCTAGTGAATAATAATAATAAAAATAATATAGGTTTGGGGAATAAATACATCACCACAACTGATCTTAAATTAGCCCAGGCATGGAGCATATGAACCAGCAGGAAATCCAGCTCCTCTCTTCATTTGCTCTTGATCTAGTATTTTTCAACAAGGAAGTCTATTTTCTAACAAAAAGCTGATTTTAATCAAAATGCCTAATTAACATAATTGCAGACCCTTCAGTGCTGCCAAATACAGCTGTATAAATCCTAAACTTGAAAGGCAAGAGAGCACAGGAAACCACTTCCCTCCTGGAAGGGAAAGACGGGCAACTTGCTGGGTCAGTGAGATGCAACATTTTCCTGGGCATGTTTTCCTTAGACTATATCTAAAAATGGGAATAATAGTGCTGTCCACCAGGGCTTTTCACATAGCCAAGGACTATATAACATGATAGAAATACATCACATTATCCATCTGGTATCTGCACCCCTTATTGCTGTAGCTCCAGAAGTAGTTGTGGCTGCCCTATCCCTGGAAGTGTTCAGGTTGGATGGAGCTCTGAGCAACCTGGTCTAATGTAAAGTGTCCCTGACTATGGCAAGAGGTTGGAATGAGATGATCTTTAAGGTCCCTTCCAACCCAAATCATTCTGTGATTCCATGTTTCTACCATCCTCAGAGACTCTCTTTCCTCCTAACAGCCTCCCAGAAGTCCTCCTGCCTCAACGTCAGCACGAGGAATAACAAGGGGAAGACATGTGAGGGGAGGCAACTCCACACATCCTCCTGATAGTGGGGTTTTCCATCAGCTGGAAAGGTCAGTGCTGCTGCTGACTCCACTTCACCAGCTTCTCACTCTTGTCACAACTCCAGGACTCAGAGATGATTAGATTTTCTTATTTACATACATAATGTTATGCATGAGCAATAAGAACAGTGAGTCTCCTCCATCCCTGCTAGCACAAGAAAGTCAATGCAAATAAGTGGGGTACAATACACACTCCTTTATACACACAAACAAAGGTACGAGTAGACGGAACGTTTATCAATGCGTCAAGCAAAAGGATTTTGGAAACAGAAGACTGAGATAAGGCACTAATACAGAATGGCTGCCCTGGCACATCTCCCTGTGCAAGCACCCAGACTCCAGCACATGCTGCCTGCTTTTTCTGGATCTTAAAAGCCTGTTTATACCTACAAAGAAAAAGAGAAGCTCTACTAGAAACATTCTGTCTGGCCATGGAAACTCCTCTGGTGCCAGAAAGGTTCTGTTCTCCCATGACTGGAGAAACCAAACTCCTCCGTGGCTAATCAGGGCTGCTTTGCTTTTTCTGACTGACCCAGAGCAAAGGGTGCTGAAGCAGCTCTGAAAGGGGGAGGGCTGTAAAGAAATGCAGTGTGGCCCCTGCTGCTTCAGCCCTTCATCAGGACTGAAAAGTGCCAGGAAAGCCTGGGGAAAGGACTGATAAGGAATTTGTGTCTCCAGCAGTGTGAGATAGAGCAGGCAGGCCACAGGAGGGGTTAATCTCTCCAAACAAACAAACAGGGAAACAGGGCTCTGCAAATTATTCCCTCCTGTGGGAATTCTTCACGATGAGCTGAACTTATACTGGGGAGCAAGGAGCCAAAAAACACAAGGCAGAGGGATTTCAACAAGCAAACTGGTGGAGGCTTCTCTTGAGCCAAAGGCTGTTACTGGATCTCCAGCAAGCTGGAGGGGCAGAGAACCTGAAACACATCACCCTGCCCACCATGGCTGTGAACCCAGCCAGATATTTCAAGAGCGGAAAACCAGCTGTGCCTCTTGCTTCACCCTGAAGGACTCCCTCCACTCTGCCCCCACCCCACTGCCTCGGAAAGAATTCACTTCTCTGCACCTTTCAAATCACATCCAGATTTTCCCTGGCACGGGTTCCAAACTCACTTCAAAAAAAGGCAGCCCCAAATGTACACATAATTAATCCCAGCCCATGGAGCAGCCAGCTACGTGGGCTATTCTTGGGATGGGGGATCAGGCAGTGTTTCCAGGAGTCCTACCCTTACATCTGTTTGGCCAAGTCCTGCACAGGGGTTGCAGGACAACCTGGGACACCCAACCACACTACAGGAGAGATGCCCATCTTGCTAGAGCAGAAAGTAGTAATTAGAACCCCATCTCCAGCTCAGATGAAGATGGAACAGGACTGGGGCAAGTCAGGCACTATAGCTAGGACACAGATGAGTTGTCCTCCACCTCCTTCACAAGGCCTTTGTGGGGAGCTATGAGCATCCCCACAGTTGTTCTGGGAAAAAAGCTCCAAAGGTTGTGGGTGGCACTGATGCCCACATCAAGCAGGCTGGTGGGCTGGGAAAGGAGTACAAAGGAGTCATAATTCTGCTTTCTAAAATGATCTCATTGAACCCCCCTCTCTCTTCCTCCCTTCTTGGGAGTTCACTATTGTCTGTAGCTAAAGCTTCCTAAAAAGCAATTTTACAGCCAAGGTTAGCTCAGCCTCAGGCAACCCCTCCTTGCCGAGGCTCACGTTTCCAGTGAAGCAGACTGGCTAGGATCTGCTCCAGGCCAGTGGGGCTGTATGGAGTTTGGAAGGCTCCACTCTCCTTATAAAAGCTGTTTCCTGAAAGATCTGGCACAGCCCTTACACAGCAGGCCCAACTGAGCTCATTTGTTTTCTTAGTTCATTCTTTCCTGGGGTCTCCATACCGTCATCTCCCAGCCAACAAGAGTGTAACCCTTGGTGTGGACTCCTGCAGGCGAGGATGTTCCCCAGCTGGACAGTGACAGGTCTCTGCTCTCACCAGCTGTTCCTGACTCTACTCCAGGGAGCACAGTCGATGCCATGCATGAGCTGAGCGCTGCCAGAGCTGTTAAAAGGAGCCATCCCAGCACCACATGAAGCTGAGCAGGCTGTGCCAGTGGCTCAGAGTCAGCTAAAGGATCCAAGAGTCCACTTCAAACTCCCCTTTGTGGCAGCAGAGCTTTTCAGGCACAGTGCAGGAGCACTGCAACGTCCTCTCAGGCACTACCAGATCCCACCAAGCTGTGCTGCGGGATGAGCGTGGTGCCACCACCCAGCAAGGCCACCTCTGGCCCCAAACCTCAAGCGTGATTGATCTACTCCACTCCAGAGGACCCACCTTTATGACTCCAGAAGAGCTGAGTGGGCTGAAGGACTTGCACTTACAAAAGCCTCTTCTGATACCATCAAAGACCTACTTCAGACGACCAAAGTCTCTAGAAATTTCCCATAAGTCGAATCCTCAAAGCAAGCATTAACAAAATGAAGTAACACAAAGCAAACAGAGTTCCTGTGGGCTGGGTGTTGTAACTATGGAGTAATCAAGGAACTCTCTTCCCATTCCAGGAAACCAGCCTGACAGACAAACCCAGATGGCACCTTGTCAGGTTGTGGTGGTGACCCTGTGTTTGGGAGGCTTCAGGGTTTGCTAAGAAAGCCAGAGGTGCTGGAGGCACAGGGTCACAGGAAACATTTTTGAGAACTGCAGTTGCTCTACAACAGACTTCTCAGAAAACCACTGGAGCCAAATCTCCCCTGGTAATGAAATTCAGATGCTAAAAATGTTGCTCAAAATGGGATTGGGAGCAAACTACAGTACTAACAGAAGCTGAACACAATGAAACCCCAGCAAGTCTAAGCACACTAGAACCACATTTTGCAGAGAAACAGACCCAGGCTGTTTGCACTGAGCTCACCTGGACAACACCTCTAGGCTGAGAGATGAAGTTTGAGTTCAGCTCTAAGTGGCAAAACTCGTCATCCCAAACTGAGAAGGCAAAGAGTTGCTCCGCAAAGGAAACATTCTAACATATCCAGCAACTATTAAATGGGCCTCACCCCCAGGTGAAGTCCTCTTACAGAAGCAGACAGAGCTTGCAGGAAAAGGCACCAGCTCCTGACCACTCCATAATGAGCAGCAAAGGCAGGAGGGCAAAGGCAACATAATTCCCACTTCTAATACTACAACTTTCCTGAAGCAAGAGGACTTCTGAAGTTGTCCCAAGAGGACAGTCAAGGTGCAAGATTTGCAGTGGCTACCTCCTGCTTGGAGGTGGGACACCATCCCATGCTGGAATCTTCTCACCACACCACCCTTTGGCCTGTGCTGGCACCTCAAAGCACTTGTGGTAAAGCTGCAGGTACCAGCTGTTAGGCACCAATAGTCTCCCGAGCTATCACAAGCCACAGCAGAAAGGAAATGCCAAGAAATATTTCTGGGAGAAGCAGGGACTAGCAGTTTTCCAAGTCAACATGTGACTCCCTCTGAAATGGTATTATTTAAGCCTGTTGCAAAAAGGGAACCAGAGCAAAAGGGCAAATATTTCTGTAGAAGACACACACAGATGCACGTGCTTCTCTAGAGGAAGGTCACCCTAACTCTCCAAAACTGCTTGCTTACACAAGAGCCAGGCTTTCTTTTCCAGCAACTTCAACCCCCTTTTTCCTCCAGTGGAAATCCCAGTGACATGTTTCCTAGCAAAGGGAAACTATTTCAACACTAAGAAGGAGAAACAAGTATTGACGAGTGTGCTGCAAGGAGCAATGCTCTGACCAGGCTTTCCAAGCCGTGGCCTTCTGAAAATAGCAGCATTTTGGTGGGAATTTTCTGCAAGTGCAGGACAGCCAAAGCATATATCCAATTTTTCCAAGTTATGCCCTTTGCCAGTTTGGCTTCCATTTTCCCTTGCTGACAAGTGTACTTGTACAGCAAGGGCTGCAGTAACATCAGGTGTGCTTTGCTTCTGCTGATGTTACAATGCCAGGACAAGCCAGAATCAGAAACCCTTCTATGGGAAACCCAGACAAGATTCTCTTGCTCAAAAAGGGGTGTAAAGTATTTTCTTTACACCAGTCAGAGAAAAGCAAAGCCCACAAGTGCCTTTACATTTCTATAAGAGCCAGGAGGCAAAGCACAGCACAAAGGGCTGCACTAAACAGACCTGACAGTCACTGGAAGTGATTATGGTACTGTGACATTTCTAAATATGCTCATTAGCTACTTGGGGGTAGGGATAAAGACAACTCTGTGGTCAAAGCCATTAGCTATGGGTGCATGAAAGACTTCCCTCAGGCTGGTTATTTTCACAAGACATATTAGGGTTCTTTTTATTCCCCATAGCAGCAGCCACCAGCGATCCCACACACCACAAAGTGCCACGGACCATTGCATCTGCTCAGCTGCACGTTGGGCTGACAGGGCACACAGTCATGCCACAGAAATCCTGTCTTTGAGCAATCAGCCCCGAACATCACAGGAGGAAGCCAAGGCTGTCAATTGCCTTGAATTCCATTGTTATCTCCTTCTCTCTGTATGGCCCTTTGAGCTGCACGGGACAGGAAAAACAGTGTATGAGCAGTTCCTGGGGAGCCTCACACCATCCTCAGCTCTGTGCCATGGCAGAAGCTGTGCTAGGGGGCTTGCTTAGTTGAGGTCTTCCACTCGTGACTTCTGGAGGGAAAGAAAAATACTAAGGGGTTTAATACAGATGTTTTAATGGACACAGTGCAGGCCAAAAACTTGCTATTGCTCAGATGGTCCAGTGTATATGCTCACACACAGACTGGGAAAAAGCTCCTGCCAAACCAAAACCAGCATGGTTTTTGCTGGAGCAAAATCACTCTCCTACCTGGCAGAAATGGAATGATCCTTTGCTTGGGGTCTTTCTGCCCTCCTTCCATTGGAAACTTGTCCAGCATTTGCATCTAGAAAAGGAGATGAAAGACAGGTTACCAGAAGCCACAAATGAGCCTGAGAAGGACCTGCCTCCCCCAGGCACTGCAGGCTCCCAGGGCAGCACTTCTTCCCCAGCCTTCCTGGGCAAGCCAAGGTCTCCTGCTCTTCCATCAATCCATGAAAATACAGGAGGACACCACATCCCCAATACCCCATAAAACACCCACGTTGTGTTATGGTGGAGAGGTGCCTCTGGCCCTGCACTGCCTAGGGGAAGAACTCGGGAAAGCTTGTGACTGGCGAAGGGCAAGGAAAACAAGTTGCACATCTGATTGCTGTTAAGCAACGCAATCCCTGAGTCACTGGAAGCTTTCCCCGCCTCTGTTTGAACTCGAGCTGAGGATCTCTCGCTCCCCGAGCACTGTGAGCCTCCAAGGCACGAACGGTGCAGGCTGTGTTTTCTCCCATTAGCACGTGCCTGGGCTGACCCTCTGGCTAGATCTGCTCCCAACCATGTGATCCCACCAAACCCGTCCAGAACTTCAGCCCAGATCATCTCCATTTCCCTTTGCTTGACTGAAAGTGCCTCTTGCAGCAGCTGCTCAGCGTGGGGAACCTCTCATTGCAGCCCCCCTGCCCTGCTCCAGCCCAGCCTGGTACCACCAGCAGCATCCCAGCCAGACCAGAGCCCACACCAGGGCCTGTGTGGGTTGGCACCATTATGCCTGTCAGTCACAAGCTCTCTCTCTTCTCTTGCTGGAGGGAGGAAAAGAGGCTGTGAGGTGCCTGGAGAACCCTCCAGCATGTATAGGAAGAGGAGAAGGTGGGGAAGCAGCAAGACAAGGGCTCGGTCCCATGGATCCCACACAGCCTGGCTGCCACATCACACAGCTCTGGAGGAGGCAGCAGCAAATACTAGTTCACCAGTTTTCCTATGCATGAGCCTGTGGGAAGAACAGCTAAAACACTCATTCCAAAGAAAACAAGCCCAGTGCTGGCTGTAACCACTGCAGGCAGTTTGGGATAGCAGACACAGGAGCACACATCTGTAGAAACGCAGCCCGTGGCTGATGGCTCTTCTGTAGTGCTACACACACACACACAAAAGCACAAAACTGTGATCAGAAAATACCAGCTCCAGACCTGAGAGATGCCCCAGAGTCAAGGAAAGTCTCCAGAGAGCTGGCAGATCTCCAGGCTCTGAGGTCCCCTGTATCTTTTCTGGCCCGTCTTACTCCTGTTGACTTTGCAGGATGGGGACTACAGCACAGGTTGTTGCACTGCTCTTGCCCAGGAAAGGCAAGGAAAGCAGGCCCAGCTCTGGAAAAGGGATGGGAAAAGGGTAAAAGCGCAGCAACTCTACCAGGCCTGGGGGAGGGATACACAGACAGGCATCAGGAGATGGTTTGCAGACTCCAGCACCAAGGCAGGTTTACTGGGAGAACACCCTCCTTCCCAGCCATGGCAGGGAAACACGCTCCCCACCAGGCAAAAACTGTGGAAGGGAGGTGGTTGGCATGGAGAGATCCCACAAACCTTCTTTGAGGGAGGGTTTCCATCCTAGCTCCAAACAACGCTGCTTAAATCCCATTACCAGAAGGGGCCATCCAAGATCCTGGGGAGATGGGCAGACAGGAGGCAGACAGACACACAGCCCTCTGGAGCAGTGCTTTCCCTGCTGAGCACAGGAGAGCATGGAGAGGCCAAGGCTTGCTCTCAACAATGCACTCAGCCACGTTGGGAAGAAAAAATAAAGGGAGAAAACCTCAAAAAATAATTCTATTGTTTCTACCCTTCCAAGACTATTTTTAAATATTTGTGACAGAAAAGAAAATAGCAAAAAAAGATTGGAGTGGATGTAGTTTAAAGCATTTTGGCGTGCTTTTATTACATGGGAAGCTGTTGTATCACACTCTTCACTGATCCCTTGGCATCAGGGAGGGGGATCACAGGCTGCCAAGACTCTGGCTCCCAGATCCAGGACTGGGGGCACGCAAGCCCAAGTGATATATCCAGTCCACAGCCAGGCTCCCCACAACGGAATGTCAGGACAGCCCATGTTTATCCACATTTATCTCCACTACCAGTTTATCTTATCAATTAGTTGTTTTTCTTATTAACCCAGGAATGTCTCGGCAATGAGTGTGTCTGTAGTGAGCCGGAGGTCTGTGCACACTGTGCACATCCTACTGTCCCCCTCCCGAGCTGTTCATTAACAGGGCAGGCGATAACGCCCCTGGGGATCGGGAGCCTTTGAAAAGCAGCTTTGTATCAACAGCCAACACGTTGGCAGACAGCTCCTTCATCAACAGGAAGCTCGTAAGATAATATCCTAATTGAATCAATTAAGAATGCTGCAGGGGATCCCAGGGAGAGGGGAATGTACACGCTCAGCAGTATTCCCAGGAAGCAGAGGGCTTTGCCCAAATAAGAGCTGATGGTGCAGTGCCAGAGGGATACACCATGCAGATGGTATAACCCCAGAGTCTGCTGAAGAAGCAGGGCCCCAGGTTTAACAACCTGCAAGCAGGCCATATCACTTCCCAGCTGGAATAAGCTTGGAGAAATCACTGCCAAAAAAACACAACCTCAAGCCAAGCGCCAGTAGGTAATAAGGCATGTCATCACTTTGCTTCTTCTCAGCTTTCCACAATACAGTGGAAGAGTTTTCCCTCTAAAATATAAAGGTGACAAAAAAAAAAAAAGAGTTCATTTAAATCTGGTTTAAAGTAAAACATCAGGGCGAAATGGTGGACACAGAGGTCCTGATTCTCCCAAGAACAATGAACCAGAAGGGCACAGAATTACTCTTGCAGCAAGTCCTGGACAGCTGGGGGACTGGGGGATTTGTCTTTTGTGAAGCTGCTCTAAAGCCCAGGCTCTCCATCACTGACCACCAGGGCTTGTGTGGCATGTACCAGGACTATGGAAGAGGAGGCCAGTCTGTGCCAGCTTCTGCAGGGGAGGGTGGCTCACATCCCTGAACAAGTTATACCACCACAGGCTGGGGGGTGATGAAATACCCAGGTAAGGGGAGCAAACTCTTCCACTCTTGCACTACACCAGGAGCTGATGCTGGAGCCAGGCCATGAGCCACAATCAGAGGCATGGGGCGAGGGAAGTTCCCCCCTCTCTTATCAAGAGGATTTTTTATTAAGACAAGAGGCAACGGGCAGAAACTAATGCACAGGAAGTTCCACCTGAACATGAGGAAGAACTTTACTGTGCGGGTGACCGAGCACTGGAACAGATTGTCCAGAGAGGGTGTGGATTTGCCCTCACTAGGGATATTCTAGAACTGTCTGGACACAATCCTGTGCCATGTGCTCTGGGATGACCCTGCTTGAGCAGGGGGGTGGGACCAGATGAGCCTCTGTGGTCCCTTCCAACCTGATCCATCCTGTGATTCTGGAATTTGCTCTGCCTGTTTGACAGAGGTTCAGTGTAAAACCACATTCCCCTTTGTGGTCTAGCAAGTGAGAACTGACCTAATCCATGCCTCCAGCAGACATGCCTGTTATCCAGAGCAAGAAGCCAGCTTTTGACATCACCCAATGGGAAAAAAAATTAAAAAGGGTTCAACAAAAAGCTTCATAGTCTGTTCGAGTGCGGTGGCAGAATCACAAGAGACTCTTTGTGAGAGCAACAGCATCCCTGCTGAGAGAAGGCAGCAGCTTGCCATGGGGAAAAGATGAGTCTGAGCCAAGCCTGCTCTCATCCCACAGTCCCAAACTCCCCATTGGCCCCATCCCTCCTGAGCCAGGGAATGCCCCAGGCAGCCAGGAACACCACGTGTCCCAGTGTCCCTATGGTGGTGAACTCCAGATGAAGACATTCCCATGCACTGCTCACTCTGACCTCCACGTGCTCAGCTGGCCGTTAGCCACGTCTCTTCTTACAGGAAGAAGATTCCTCCTGCAAATGTGATTCACCAAAGGACAGCACCTCACCGATCCTCAGATGCAGTGGGAAACAGACGCAGGCCGAGCAACCGCCTGCCATGATGGGAGCACCCGTCCCCACGGGGATGTGATGAAGGACACAGTTGCATGCTGAGAACCAGAGACTTTGTAAACGTGTTCCTGCAGATCAAAGCACTCTTCAGCCCTGGAATCAACTGGTTTGGGAAAACTCTGCCAAAGAGATAGTCTGGGAAGGAGAACGACATCTGGCAGTGGCTCACAGGCTAGTGATGTTTAGTCTCTTTGCAATCCTAATAGAGGCACCTTCCCTGCATCTGTAAGGACTGTCTGTGAAGAAAAAGGGGGTGAAAAATACAACCACCCAGAAGACAGGAGGACTAACACAGAGCAAGCTCAGCCCCCAAGCAGAGCTCAGGAAGTCAGTCCCAGGGAAGGGCTCTAGGGTTGCAGCACCATCGTTCCATGGCCAAGGAGAGTTGGATGTTCACAGACAAGAATGGGAGCTGAAGGGCAGAACAACTGAGCAGTGTGATGAGTTCAAGTGCATTTTACACATTACCAGGCAGAGGCAAAGCTGGCTTCCTCAGCACTAGGAAATGGCATCACAGAGGCTGGATTGTGAAAACCTGATGGAAAACTTTAAGCATTGCTCAGCAATAGACAAAAAAAGAATTAACTGAGGTCAGAGAAAAAAAGGGCCACACAAATTGGCAGCAGCTGCCACTGCAAGAGAAATTTCCTATGAAATCACAGGAAGCATTAGACAGACACTGGTGCCTGTGAAGAGCTCCCTGGCACAGGGAGCAGCGGGCATGGGGCTGGGCCAGGACTCTGTGCTCATGCTGCCCCTCAGGCACCCCCAGGACCAAGCCACAGCCAGGTCTGTGTTACCCCAGCAGGTGCTGGCCCATGACCACATGGATCAAACCCTGAGCACCCAGTATTTCATAGAATCACAGAATGGTTTGGGTTGGAAGGGACCTTAAAGATCATCTCATTCCAACCTTGTGCCAGGAGCAGGGATGGGGTGCTGAGCAACCTGGTCTAGTGGAAGGTGTCCCTGACCATGGCAGGGTGGTGAAATGAGATGAGCTTTAAAGTCACTTCCAATCCAAATCATTCTGTGATTTTATGATTCTATGATTTTTGGAAGGCCCAAACAACTCCTGTTTGTTTTCTCTCCTTTTGTAAGTCTCTAAAGAACATATTTGGGAGAGACTAAGGAGAGAGTTTAGTTTTAAAAAAAGAAAACCTCGGATTTGGAGAAGAGCGCTGAGTGATCTCCATTTACACAGCCCTGTCACAGAGCTGCTGAACCCTCTGACTGCTTTTCCAGTATTTAAAATATACCACTTTTTCCATTCAATCCATTGGTACCAAGTCCTGGAAGTCACCATTCTCGTTACAGTACTTTACTAATCCGTTTTCCACTTAACTCCTGGTCATTGCAGCCAGGGCATTTGGGTAGGCAGGTCCCAGGCTGCAGAGATGAGCACAGAAAGCGGCAGCACTCCATGTGGGCACCAGGCACAGAGCATTAACATCCCCAAAGCACCAACCTTGCATCCATGATTCACCATATTGACCCAGCTGTGGGAAGTGACTCCTGTCAGTAGACGTGCTGGGGAACAGAGCAGGAATACCCAGGGGTGATGCTGGTCTGCGCCGCTTCCTCTTCCCCATCCCGTCCATGGGAACATCCCTCCAGCACAGCTGGGGCTGTGTCACACAGGAAGTACCCCTGAAGGAGTATGGGAGTAGGAAAGAGCTGGCACAGCCTAGTGCCAAAGACCACAGAACCACCACCACAAGCACTGCCGGAGCTGTCACTGCTGCAGGGAAGGCTGCACAGGCAATGGTCTTCCAATGCACAGGCAAAGGATGTGTTCACCCACATCCTCCTCTCTAGCATCCCAAAGGAGACATGCTTGGAAGAGCAGGAAGCCATAAGACTTCGTTTCTGTTGTGGAAATGGAAACAACAGTGGAGAAGAACCAACACATCTGCCTGATTTCATGCGTTGAGCAGGCGGGGCGGAGCAGGGGGCAGGGCTGTGCTCACATACTCCAACTAGATTTAGTGTCACACCTGACACGGTGCTTCACACCAACAGCCAACCCCCAGTCAGGCATTTCAGCCATGGGTCACAGAGCAGCTCCATGCACACACCACCCCACTCCAAGCTGCACGCTTGCCAAAACCTCAGGATGACCTGCCCCAGCTCCTCCCCCAAATAGCTCATGATCTGATTTCTCGTCGACCCCTCCCTTCGCAAAAACCTTCCCCACTCAGGATGAGGAGAAGCAGAGCGGTGCACATTCCTTCTCTGAAATTAATGCAAAGTTTTCAATCTGTGGCAGGTCCAAACATGATGAGACAAAGGAGGAGGCAGCATCTAAGCTACAGGTAGGGCTGCAAAACTGCAGGCCAATCCCTTGGGAGAGCACTGTTGGTCAGCAACACCGGCCTCATGACCCCCTTCTTGCATCAGACTTCTTGATAACCCTCTAGGGTTTCTCTGCTGTTCCTTCCCTAAACACAAACCCCATTTTCCAAATGAGCATAGTCAGCAGAAAAGCCAATATGGAGAGATTTTTGTCTCCACACAAGGGAGGATTCCATTCCACTTGGGCTTATGGTGGTGTCATCAAGAGCAGCTCCACAGAAGCCAGGAGAATTACACAAGTGGAAAACGAGGCAGTGCAGCTCCCTGAGGCTTAACTGGTCAAAACCAGGGTCTCCTTATGAAGATAGATACACCTTAGTCCTCAGCATGACCACGCTCATTTGTGCCTTCTCCCAGCTGACAACAAAACTCTCTGTCTAGCAGAGACAGGAGCTGATGCAACTCTGGAGCCCTGGAGCCTCACAGACCACTCCAGCTCCAGCGTGAACCCACCAGCATGCCCACCACAACTGCACCACCAGCACATCTCCCTGACGGACCACGCTGTCCTTGTATTCCTTCATTTCCAGAACGGGTGGGATTGAAAGATGCCAAGCTCAGAAATGCCCAAGAACTCCAGCTTGGGCAGGAAGCCTCTGCAAATAGTGCATTCCCGCTGTGGGGAAGTGCTGGGGCAGGAGTCAGGCACTGCCACCACCCACATGACAGCAGGACAGGACTGGGAGCACTTCAGGGTTCAGACAGTCCATGCCAGAAGGCCGGAGCTCACCAAGAAACTTCACTTATTGCAGACCCAGACTGTTAAGTGCTGTCTGGTGGAGGAGACCGGCCCCCACGGCTTAGGGAGGAGTTAATGCACTTACCAGGGAGGGCAGAGCAGGTGCCGAGGAGCTGGGAATGGGGAGCCGAATGGGGAGCCCTCAGGACTGCAGAAAGCAAATGCAGCTCAGTTCCAGAGGAAATGCCATCCTAACCCGGGATATTCACCAGCAAACACAGAGGCAGTGTGGAGGAACCCCAGCAGCTGGCAATGTGCAGCAACCCTGCTGCTTTCTGTGCATTTAAACACGAGAATGCAGAGTTCGCGCAAAATTCAGCCCAAACTGCCTACCTTGGACTGCACCTGCCCTTTTAGGATCCAACCAGGATCAAGCAATGCCAGCACAAAACCTCTAAGAAGCATGAGCCCTGGCAGCACCCTCATCTGAGAGCTCTTCTCAAAGTGTCATCTCACCACAGAGATACAAAGAGGGAAAATGTGGAAAACCTCTGGCCAAATGCACTGACTGGTAAAAAAACACCCCAGTTTTGGGTCTTAAAGCAGACACCTGTTGGCAGGTGGAAAGAAGTTGACCCCCAAATGGAAAACTTGGAGCTCCTGGGAACTTTCCAAGGGGACTTTTTTATTTCCTGGAGCTAGGAGGGGAACTGGAAAATGCTGATTTGCCAAGAAGAAAATCAGCAGATGAGTATCCATTACAATTAATGTTTCAATTTGAAACACTAAAACCTAAGTGTTAAAATTAAAAGGCACTTTTTTAAAAATGTTTTAAGTGACTCATCAAGGGGAAAGCCTTTTAAAGAAAATTAATTGTGAAAAACCAAGAGAACTTTAGCCTGCAGCACAAGTCAGGGACAGGTCTGCCTCCATCCTCCTCTTCATTCCTGGCTCTTCAGGAGCCACTCCAAGCTTTCAGAGCTGTTTTTCTACCAACCTGTGGAGAGGGATCAGACCCAGAAGGGTCTCAAACCTCTTTGCACCCAAACCACTCGCTGAGGGAGGTATTTCTCAAAGTCTGCTACAGCAAAATATCCTCTTCCTCTCCAAAAAGGTCAAGTACCAGACCATGGTTGATGCTAAATAATCAGCTTGCAGAGGAAAATGGGAGTGCAAGGTGCACAACAGCACCTTTTATATTGAAAAATACCTGGTTTGGCTAAGGTAATGTGGTATCAGCACTGAAAAATGACATCCAAATGAAAGCTGCTTCTTGCCCAAACCCTAAATGTTCTATCAAAGGCAGTATTAAAACAATAAATTCACCTCCCTTAATTATACCTCCCAAACCTAATCTCCAAGATCTAATTTCTACACTGCCAGGTAAAGACAGCCATAAACATCATTTATAATTCACTACTCAGTGACTCACCCCTACTGCAAAGGCCTCGAGATATGGTACCAGTAAGGCAGAAAGGCTCTGGGAAGGGGAATTAAGATAGGGAAAATGCTGGCTGCCCTACTGCCCCCAGAGACCATTTTCCCCATAGGTAACTGCTCACATTGCAATCCCAGGTCACAACAGAACGTGGAAGTTACCACAGAAGAGGGTGTAGAGCAGCACCCCACATCCCAGGTATGTGTGGGAGCCACGAGGCAATGGGAAGATGAGCAGCAGTGAACAGAGCAACACTGCAGCACCCCTGTGGCAGTGGAGGAGCAAAGCCTCAGCTGCTGGCAGGAAAACCATGGAGTCAGCATGGCACCACGGAGCGGACAGCCCTGCTGCATCCACCCACTGGCACCACGTCACATTTTTCCCTCTCCACTTTCTGGCTAACAAGGTCCCCCTCCCCGCTGCCTGGAAGCTGTGAGTCATGGAGGAAGGGCAGATCCTGCACACCCAGCCTTGCTCACCCCACAGGGTGTCCACCAGTCCAGCCGATGGAGCGGCCTCTGCCGCTGGCACAGACCTGCCTTCCTCATCCCTCCCACAGGGCAACCGTCACACACCCAGGAGAATTCTGTGCCGGATCCCAGTGGTGGGAATCAGGAGACAGACAAGCCTCAGGGCAGAGAGCATATAGCAGAAGGGCAAAGAACGTGCAGGAAAGTAAGAAAAAAGGAGCATCACTTCTTGGATTGAGCAGAGTGCTGGGAAGGGCAAGGAAGTGGTTAAATCCTTCACATGTGCCTGGGCCCATAAGGAGACCAGGAGATCACTGCAGAGGTTCACATCTTGCTTTGCAAGGGGATTCCAAGATTGCAAGACATCCTCCAGTGAAAGCACTTCCAACAGGCAGTGCAGGAGCAGTGATTTACAGCACTGTGGCAGACCTGATGTAATCCACTGAAAGGCATGGAAGAGAGTGAGAAATCAGGACTGCAGAAAAACACATTGTCACTTCGGCTTTATCACCTTCCTCTACAAGGACAAGCCCAGAACAACTATCTTCCAGCTCTTATTTCCATCTCCCACTCACCATAAAACTGCTTCCACTTCTTGATGCCCATGATACGTGGGTGGTGCACGCTACTGTCCACACTATATCATGTGGATTTAGCAAAATAAACAGGTTCTGACCATTTTACTAAAAATCTACCACTCTGAGATGCAGCACTCCTTTACACTGATTTACTGCTATCCATCCTCAGCTTCTCCCCAGGCAGCATCAATCAGCTTGAAAGTGGTTCATTTTGGATCCAGGGCTGCTGCCACATGATATAAATTGCAGGTCTTTCCACCAGAAAAGTGGGCTGTGTTAGACTGATTAAGAGCAGGCGGAGACGCTCAGTCTTGCATCAGCCCAGACCCACAAAACCTCACCAAAACCCCCAGCCACAGACAGGCACCTGCAGCAGGGCCCTGGGCACATCCCCAGGGACAGGCCCCATGGGCAGTAGGGAGGAGAGGGACCACCAGTGAGGTTCTGCCAACCTGGGATCCTGCTCAGCCTTCCCAGGAACAAGGCAGCTGAATTCCCAGAGTTTTTTCAGTAAGTAACTGGGGAGTGGAAGGGCATCAGCTCACCCCTGACTCAGGGAGAGGGGTGTAACCCCTCGCCTCATTTTACAGCACAACCTTTAAACATTGCATTATTGAAAGACTCGCCAAATAAAACAACACTGGCCTGTCAGCACGAGACCTTAGCTCTAACCCCAAGGGATGGAACTTTCATCCTCCCCATCCTTCTGCCTCCCCCCTCCATGGGTTATACTCAGGCTCCCTTCTGGATCTCTCATCCTACAATGCTTCTCCTGAGATGTACTTCCCCCGGGGCTGTGCATGTTGTCTCCTCCAGCCGCGCTGCCAAGTTTCCAGAGGGAAGGAGAGCAGGGGTGCCAACAGGGATGAATGAACAGAGAACAGGCTCAGGAGCCAGCCATCCTTTGCCATCAGTCCATCAGGGCAGCGCCAGGCAATGTGTCTGGGAACAAGGGACAACCTGATGGGAGCAGGCGGAGAGGGGCTCGAAGCAGGAGTGTGTGGAGCTGCACACTTGGAGAAAAAGGGAAGGGCAATCAGCTTGGAATAAACCAAGAGCCACAGAGTGCTGTTCTCAGCAGTTGCTTAAGAAAGCCTTCAGCTACGAGAACTGGTAATTATTTCTCCTGCAGACACACATGACCCAGGTGTACACTAGCCTGGGAACCCTCCTCCAGCACCGACTCTCAGAGAGGACAAATTGCAGATTCCCAGGGGCACGCACAGCTTTTGGCAGCCCTGTTCTCCTGCCAGGCACGGAATGCAAAGCGAATCAGGGTGCCAGCCTGAGCCAATTATAACTCAGTGACCTGCCTCGGCACTAGCACGCACGGGAATGCGCCGACTCCTGCTGCCAAACGCTGGAAAGCTATAAATGGGAGACATTTGGAAAGAGAAAACATTAAGGAGCCAACTTTTAACTAGGTTGAAGTGCATTGGACTGTACATGTTCTTGGTGGAGGGAGAGAGGAGGAGAATGATGAAAATCTTAGATGCACTGCTGGAAAAATACTGGTGGTTTCTTATACAGACAGAGGTTGTCCTTATTTAATGGAAAGTGTTTCTCCTTCTCTTGAGTTCCATTATGGGAATTCACTATTTCTACACTTCTGCATATGGTGTTTAAGCTGCTGGCTCTCAGCGCAGTCTGGGCACAGAGGAAAAAGCAGTTGCTAGTGCTTTGTAGCAGAAACCTCACCGTCGGAAACTGTGGGTTTTTTCTTGTCCTTGGTCACGCAAGGGCCTGTCTTTCATGATCCAGCTGCCTAAGAGCAAGATCCTGGTGATTTATTTTTGTGGCGGGGTGAAACCACGAAGTACATTGCACACGCAACTGCAGAGAATTTTGCTGAACTCTACAAACCCTGGAGAAAAAAGAAATCCCCAGAGTGTTGAAATAAGATTCCTGTTACGAAATAGCTATTGAAAGAGCCCTGTTTACAATCCCTGGACACAAAAAGGCATCCATCTCCCGAAGCCACAGCCTGGCAGAGCTGCCTTAGGGCTTTCCCATCAAAGAGGCCGCCCAGACCAGGCACTACCCAGGAGAGGGGTGAGATTCAAGGAGTGCCTTGGCTGGTGTTCCCACCTAAAGGAGCCTTGTGCTGTTTGGGACACATTACTCAGCACGCCTGCCCCTTGTTTTCCACCTCTGAATTAAGATAACACACACTTCACCTTTGTGAACTGTTTGCCCTGCCAGGAGCCCAGGTTAAAGAGCAGAGGAGAAGGAGGACTACAGGCAGAGGGAAGCAGGCACAGGGCTCACCGTACTGGAAGAAATGCAAGAGGCTCATTTTCATTTTTCAAGGCTCCAACTGCCTGAAACAAGCTGATGAGAACAATTCATCTTTTTGTGCCAGCTACAGTCTTCTGAGCCCATTTTAATGTGGTGTTTTATTTAAAAACAGTCTGAATCACTAAGACACAGACTTTCCCCCCCTCCCTGCCTTTGCCTGGCGCCTCACACAACAGGTGAGGAACCCCCTCCAGAAGGCCTAATCTGTCTTCCACATCGAGACGACAGGCACCGACCATTGCCTTTTGCCAATTTTCTCACAGAAGTAGGCACCACTTCAACAGGCAATTTATTTTTTGGTGTTACACTCAAAGCTGTTGGCCTGAGGGCTGCATGGCTCTGTCCAATATGACATGGCTCCAGGTGGGTCAAAGCTGAAAGTTTCCAGCTAAGAACCTGAAGGATTTGTTAAACATATGGACAATCTGGGAAACACACTCAATGCACAGGCAGACAGAAGTGGGAAAGAGAACCAGAGCAAACTTTAATATTGCTTAAAATTCTCAGTTTTTCTGTCCCTGACTCACACTGCAAGCACCCTCACTCCAGCCTACCTCGTGTCCAACCCTGGGCTCAAAATTAAACATCCGTGCAGAGAAGAAGCCACAGAGCATCACTCTCTCCTACGGTCTTCAGGTGGGACAAGGACTGAAGGAAAGGTTTCTGACTGCAAGGGGAAAAGCTCTGGGGTAACCTGTTCCCAAGAAGGGCACCCCTGAAACATGACAGGATGGAAAACAAGACAGGAATGGAAAGAGCCAGGCCAGTCAAGAAGTCATAAGTCACATGAGGAGTGGTTGAGGGAGCTGGGGATGTTCAACTCACCCAGTAAAGGAGGTTCAGGGGAGACCTTCTCACTCTCTACAACTGCCTGACAGGAGGCTGTAGTCAGGTAGGGGTGGGCTCTGCTGCCAGGCAACCAGTGACAAGACAAGAAGAAATAGATTCAAGCTGTGACAGGGGAAGTTAAGGTTGGACATCAGGAGGAATTTCTTCATGGAAAGGATTGTCAGGCATTGGAAGGGGCTGCCCAGGGAGGTGGTGGAGTCACCATCCCTGGAGGTGTTCAAGGAACGACTGGACATGGCACTCAGTGCTCTGGTCGACAAGGTAGTGATAGGTCAAAGGTTGGACTCGATGATCTTGGAGGTCTTTTCCAACCTCAGTGATTCTGAGAAGGTGGCTGGAGACAAAAGGCAGAAATGACAAGGACATGGAGCAGGGCTCCTGCCCAGGGACAGCACAGGAGGCTGGTAATATCAGGAAAGGCGTAAAAGGGTTGGGTTTGGATGTAAGGATGTTTTAGGAGTGTATCAAGACAACACTGGCTCTTGGTCACATGAAGACTTGAAATGACTACCATCGTGGCCGATGAGCTCATAATTACAGAGTGGGGAAAAAATGTTTCTTTTTGGGGGTTTCCATAAAAAAACACGAAAGACAAGCCAGAATCTGTTCTCTAACCAACAGTCCTTACAGCCAATGGTTTCAAGAGGATTCTTCCAAGAAACTTGTTAACCTGCTGAGTGATGCATCCAATGTGATCCAGTGGAGCCCTACAGTCACTGCACAGCTCTTCCCCTGCCAGCACGGCTGGAAACATCTCTCAGGCACACCAGACCCTGATCCTTTATCTCTGTCCACCATGTCTGATCACCAACTTCCATGCCAGCAAACACTCCCAGCATACCGGCCAGCCCCAATTAGTGTCCTGGATACAACTGGCATCCTTGCAAGCATCAATCTTACTGCCTCTACTTCTTAGGAACAGCATCCATCTGCTCCCAATAGCTCACATCTGGTATAGTGAGTGTTATGAAAGAGCCTCAGTCCTATTTGAAGGAAATTATTCCTCCAGCCAAGAGATTCATGCAGAACTGAGTTTAGTGTTTGCAGTTACAAATTTACTACGAATCATACAGTTACAACAGGTTGGAAGCTTTAGAATTACAATTTTATCTTTCTTAATCCCTAAAAAGTTGCCCTCAT